>CAJNJA010016576.1:0-11297 GCA_905231915.1 Symbiodinium necroappetens | reverse complement strand
TATATTATATTATATTATGTTACATTATATTATGTTATATTCTATTATATTGTATTATATTATATTATATTGTAATGCAATGTAATATAATACAAAAAGGGGCTGGTTTAGGGGCTCAGGAGTCGGGAGTCCAGGGCTTTCGGTTTTGGGGGACAGCGGGTTTAGCAGGTTCAGAGTTTAGGGGTTTCGAGTTTTAGGGCTTAGGGTTTTAGGGTTTGTGGTTTAGGGTTCAGAGTTTAGGGGTTTAGAGTTTTAGGGCTTGGGGTTTTAGGGTTTGGGGTTTAGGGTTCAGAGTTTAGGGGTTTAGAGTTTTAGGGCTTAGGGCTTATGGTTTGGGGGGGGCGGGAATGGAAGGGCTCTGCGGGCTCGTTCGAGTGTTTTGGATTTGGGGGTTTGGGGGCTCAGGGGTCGAGGGTTCCGGGGTTTGGTGTTTAGGGTTTTGGGTTATAAGGGTGTGTGGGATGGTAACTTAGGTGTTCGAAGGGTGGTAAACGGGTGTTTCATGAGGGGTTCCTTTGGAGGTTCTAGAGGAGCTTTACCAAGGTCCGTTTGTGAAGCGCTCCCCCAAAGGGTCTTATGAAGGCTTTAGAAGGATTTTTACAAGGGCGACATAGGTTTTAGAAGGGATTTCACCGGGGCCTGACCCTAAACCCTAAATCCTAAACCCTAAACCCTCAAGACAGGATAAATAGAAATTGTATGCCGTGGCAGCGCAGGTCCTGCTTTGCAAGCCCCAACCCGCCAAAACCAAAGTCCAGCCCAGCCGAGCCCAGCCAGCCAGCCAGCAGCCGGCCAGCCGGCCCAGTACCAGCCCGCCGCCAGCCGACCAGGCCAGGCAGCCCAAGCCCCAGCCCCGCTAAAACCAAAAATGAAAAGCAAAAAAACTAAACTTTCGCTCAAAACTTTCGGTCAAAACCCCGGACCCAAACCCTATACAATTTCTATAAACCCTAAGATAGCGAAGCCCTAAACCCTTGAACCCCATCCTCGAACGCTTGAGCCCCTGGGACGCTCAACCCGCGATCCTGGCCTTGTGAAACCCATGGAAGCATAAAAGGCCCTGGTGACCCTAAACCATTTGGGTAGTTCTCTAAATTTAGGGTCGCTTTTTGGGGTCCTTTTTTATAAGGGTGCCGTACTATATTGGGGACCTAATGAAGGGACCCTAATTTAGAGAACTACCCATTTACACTGGAACCCGAACTCATCCCAGGCCCTACACCCTTGAGCCTTACAGCCGTGGGCTTTTACAAGAAGGGATATAGCGGGACACCGTGAGAGTGCGCTTTATTTTTGAGGTTTCGGACACGTACGAAGCCCCAAATGCGGACAACTGAACGAGCTCTACAAAAGAGTTAAAAGTTCAAAAGACCGCACGACCAGAGGTCGCCAAGCACTTTTCTCTCGCCGGGAGCTGGGAGTGAAGAGCCAAATACGCGGCAGTCACTCAGAGAGGTGTTGGGGGGGGCTCAATTTGACACCCGTTTTTAGTGTAAGGGTTTCATAGAGGTTGCTCATAGGGTTGCATGCAGGTTTTGCTAAGCGTTTTACCAGGGTGTTCAGCAAGGGATTCGTAAGCGCTTAAGAGGGGTACATTGGGTTCTCATGGGTTGTATACGGATGTTGTAAGGGTGCCGTGAGGGCTTATAAGGCTTGTCTTATATAAGGGCAGCACATGAGGCTGTTATGGCTTAGTGTTTCAGGTTAGGCGCAGGTGACTTGTTCGGACTCCTGCCACTTTTCCTCTGGAGATGTAGAATTCTGGGACGAACTCGAAGCACAAACCGAATTCGCCCTATTCATACCCGATTGCCTTCAGCGACGGGTGGGTTCGCCACAGGGTTCACGCTTGGGGCCTGAATCTGTCGTCGCTTCGACTGATTCCTCAAGATACCAAAGCAACTGTCCACGTCTCCCCACTTCATGTCAAGTATCGCCTTAAGGACGCTTCCGCTGCGCTGGTTCATATTGTTGTTGCTCTCGTTGACATCATGATAAGAAGCCGCGGGCTCTTCCGAGCATTACTTACTTGTGTCCGAGAATCAGCATCTTCACAGTATCTGGATGCTGGCTCCACGCTATTCCTCATGTGAACTCGCCCCGGCGCATGTCCGCAAGAATAGAGGTCCATTTCTGTAGAGAAACCTGTTCCTCTTAACTATGCTTTCAGCTGAGGTAAAATGAAGCCGCAACCTGTAGATAGTGCATGTCATGACAGACTACATCTGTCACGTTCCCATACCTTACTGGCACACCCTCACGCTGAGACCGAGCAGTTTTCATATTATTGATTGGCTCTTCATATTCTGTAGCTATCCTCTGCGGTCTCTGTCTCAGCCACCAGGGCACGTGCAACATGGAGCGCACAAGGGAACCGCCCCCCAACTACCAACGTGGGCTTGGCTGGTTGCCTCGTGCTGCGCGCCTTTGAATAGTTTCAAGGTTTTAACCCTGCTGCCACTCTGTCAGGGGTATGCCGAGCCCCTGCAGAGACTCCGCGTTCTCATCGAGGCACTCACGGAACCTGCAGCGCAGAACTTGGTGGAGAGTTCCAAAGGCAGCCGCCGAATTTGCAGAGCGACCTGTCTCGTTTTAGCTCCCTACAGATGGGATCATGACAGGCTCCGCCATCTTTAATGCAGAGGCTGTATCGCGTTCAAAAAAGTTGAGTTCAGCTTTGGAGGGGGGTTCTCTAAAAGTAGGGTCGGGGTTAGATAGGGTGAAGTGGGAGAGTGCCCGATTTTTTGGGGGATGCAAAGCAATAAGTTCGACGTTTGGAAGGTTTTTCAAGAGTAGTCCTTGTACCCCTGCTGATCCTGGTGGCACTGCAGAAGCCCTGTTGGCATAGTGATTACCATCCTGACCGCATTGTAGGGGCCAGAACGGTTACCAATAATGTTCCCTGGAGCTCCTTTTGTAATTTAAGCATAGAACCCAAACACCGTATTCTGATTTTCCAGGTCCTTCCTTATTGTAATTTAAGTATGAAACCCAAACACGTCATATTCTAATCTTTAAGGCTCCTAAGTAATCGCTGAGCCTGGAAAGCCGTCAGGGCCGACGCAGAGCCCCGTGAAGGACTGGGGCACCTGAAAGCCACTGGGTTTAGGGTTCAGGGTTTAGGGTTTAGGGTCTGGGGAGCTGCTGTACGGAGTAAGGTTAGGGTACGCTTTGGGTTTAGGGTTCAGGGATTCAGGGGTAAGCTTAGACGAGTGGGTTTGCTGTTGAGGGAAGCAATTGAAGGCGAGACTCACACCAATCATCTTCGTTTCATCATCGCCACTATAAGGGGGCTTAGGCATGCATATGTGTGTGTGTGTGTACACGCACTTTTCCGATGTACGGAAATTCAATTCAGTTCGTTGCAAGCCGAGACAGTTCTCTAAACAAGCGCTTTGCCGAAGATATTTAGAATATAGGCCCAGGCAGGAAATCTCTACGGTTTGTCAATCTGTTGGCAGATGTAGCATATTACATAATATTACATAATATACCGTATGTGATCGATTACGCAGTAGAAAACCATATATATATACACACACACATACATGAGTACACATGCATATATATATATATATATATAGTGTGTGTGTGTGTAAGCCAGGAGGAGCGAAGGCGGCGGCGAGAGGTGGCAGGTTGGCAGAGCCGGGTGGGTTTTGGTCAGCGGCTTCGGGGTGTGGACCGACAACGGGGTTCAGGGCCCAAAACCCCCCAAAAGCGCATCACGGTTGGGAGTTGGGGTGTGCTTCTAGGTTCAGGGTCTTTGGGGTTGAGGTCTCACGGTTCGGAGCTTGGGAAAGCTCATCAGGGTTTCAGGGTTGTCCACTGGAATCGCTGAGGGTCTAAGGCTCAAGGGCCCCCCCCCCAACAGCCCTTGCAGAAAGCCCGAACTCGGTGCACAAAGTGGAGGGGGGTTGAGCTGGTTTAATTGCAACAGGACAGTAGAAGTTATAGGAGCCTTTGGCGTCTCCCCAAAGAATGATGTAGGAGCGATCTAGCATGGATCCAAGGCCCCACAGAGTCGTAGCCTTCTGCCTCACCAAAGTGGCAAACCGCTGGAGTATCCTTGGAACTTCTCTTGTTTGTTCTAGTCGATGTATACACAAACGGGTTATCGAAATTGATGTTCGTATGTAAAATAAAGTTCAGGGGGTTGTAGCCAAAACCATCACGAACCATTACACCTCAAACCCGAAGCCAGCCTACACCATACGTAGACAAACCCTAAACCCGAAACCCGAAACCCTAAACCCTAAACTGACAAAGCGTCACAGTGGCATTGCATGCCTGTGGTCCGGCATCCTCCTGGTGTTTACTCGAACTTCAGATCTGTGGCACAGCAGGATACTAATATAGGGGCCTTGAAATATCTTATAAGAACTCCCTATACTATTTTTTTTTTTTTTGGGGGGTCCTTATTGTAATTATAGTACAATGGGCCCCAACACCCTATTTCAAAAATACATCAGGTGAGGGCAGAGTCCTGGTTACCATGCCAAAAGCTTTGTTGCGGGGAAACGAAAAAATCATAAGCGCATTGCTACCGTACCTTGAAACCCTACACCCTAAACCCCTTGAGCCTTGAAACCTTGTGTTGGAGTTTAGTGCACGGTTCGAGGCCGTTAGTTTTTGAGTGAGGTCAGAGATTTGCGGCTTTAAGGTTCTAGGTTTGTCGTTTAGGGTTTCGGGTTTAGGGCGCTTGGGATGTAGAGCTCGAGCTTCAAACCCCTGGGGTGAGTTTGAATCGCGCGATACTGCCCGGCCAGATGCGTCCGATCACCATCGCTCCGGACAAAAGGCAGGTTCCTACTTGAGGATCAAGAGATTTTATGTAGAGTTATAAGTAGCTAGCTACCGTAATTGGTGTTATCCTATTTATAACTCACAAGGTCCTACCTATGCCTCTGCTACTGCTAATTCCCTTGATCCTAGAGGTAGAGCCATTAAAGGTGGAGCTGTTGTTTGATAAGCCCAAAACGCCATAACCCCGAAACGCGAAATACGAAACACCTGAAGCCTAAACCGTGGCAGTAGCAGCATCGCACGCATCGTCGAGAGCTCCATGACCTTCGCGGTAGTATGTCCGTGTATCGGGACTGCACCCCTAGTTACCACAGCCTTCCAGATGAAGGTGACATGTAGGCAGCGCAGGGTGTGCTCATGCAAAAGATGTTGTCCTGTGGTCGGAAGAGTAAAGACAAGGATTTAGCGTTTGGGGCTTAGTTCACCAGAGCACTGACTACATGCTGCAAGACGCTTCTCATCTGTTGAACTGTCAAGCCTGGCAAATGCCGACAGCAAACCTTCACGTGGTCGACTTAAGCCTGCTGGTTCATGACGGGATAGCAGAGTCGGCACCACATGTTGCCAGAAGTGTTCTTCTGTACTTTGCACATGATTCAATAGTAATGGAAGTCCTATTTTTGGTATCAACAATGGTAACGACAATCATAAAAGCAACAGCAAACAAAATCCTACGTGGAATGATGTCCTTCAGAAACCGAGAGACTTTGGACGATGGAGCTGCGGGAGTCTCGATCTTTCGGAATTGAAGTGTAAGCTACACTTGCTCGATCCAAGCCCCAACTTTTTGACCCACCATGAAAAGTGCTTGCTCAGCTTGGCTGCGGAGTCCTCAGCTTGAAAACATGTGCAGCTTAAACGGCAAAACTTCTTGATGAACCTAAACCCTAAACAAAACAGGGAAATGAGCAACGATGTCAATCTTAGGAATCCTGTTGAGTTTCTGTGGGCTTCGCTTCCTAATGTTTGACATGGGGCGCGAGCGGACATGTAAAACGATCATTGGTATTCTTATTATTGGTAGCAATACAAGTTTTAGTATGGGTATTGGTATTGTTCATTTTGTATGATGATTACTATTGTTGATACTAGTATTAGCATTATAATCCCCATTACTATTTGTACACGTATTATAGTTATCATTACTAGTACAATTAGTATTATAGTTATCACTATCATCATTATCGTCGTCGTCGTCGTTGTTGTTGTTGCTGTTGCTGTTGCTCAAAACCCTTAAAGGAATCCTTACAAAACCCTTAAAGGGATCCTTATAGAACCCTTAAAGGAATCCTTGTAGAACCCTGGAGTACGACCTGATTTGGGGATTTGGGACCTTCGGAGTCGCGGTTCTGCTCTGGGGCTGAGGTGTTTTTTATGATTTTGGGGGGTTCAGAGGTTTAGGGGTTTAGCTTAGGTTTTCTGGTTTGGGGTTCAGAGGTTTAGGGTTTGGGTTGTTTGGGCTTCAGAGGTTTAGGGGTTTAGGGTTTAGGGTTTGGGCTTCAGAGGTTTAGAGGTTCAAGGTTTAGGATTTGGGCTGTTTGGGCTTCAGAGGTTTAGGGGTTTAGGGTCTAAACCCCAGCAGCCCGATCCAGAAGCCGCGGTCCCTCAAGCCGAACCCTACCTTCAGACACCGGCATCACCTCGCCTCTATGACTCTTTATGATATCCCCACCCAGTTTAGGGTTTCGGGTTTCGGGTTTAGGGCCCCACCACACCTTGATGGTCTCTAACCCCCTTTTTTTGGCCCAAACCTACGGACAAAACCCGAGGAAAGGAGCCGCGAGCCGAGAGGAAGCATCAACAAGAAAGCAAGTCTGCGACGCCAAGAAGTGGCCTAATCCCTGAAGCCCTGGAACCCTCTATAGGCTTTTTGGGGTTTAGGGTCCCTGGACCCTTAGACCCCACTTTCGGGGTTTAGGATTTAACTCTAAAACCCCAAACCCCTTTAGGGTTTAGGATTTAAGGCTTCTTTAGTGCTACAAAGATTGGGGGTTTCCCAAAACCGGGTAGGGTACTATATTAGGGTCCCCTATTTTCGGAAACCCTCAAATGGGGGGGCTGGGCTGGGACAGGAGAAAACCCGGGATCGCCGAAGGAGGAGCCACTGAGCCGAGAGGCTCCAAGCGGCTGCGATGAGGGTCTTTTTCAGGGGGGTTTTGTGATGTTTTTTCAGGTGTTTTGGGGTGGTTTTCAGGGTTTTTTTTGGGGTTTAGGGCTTTTCAGCTTTCCGGGTTTGGGGTCTGGGCGTTTTGGTGTTTAGGGCGTTTCAGCTTTCAGGGTTAGGGTCTAGGGGATTCTGGGATTAGGGCGTTTCAGCTTTCAGGGTTTGGGGTTTAGGGCGTTTCAGCTTTCAGGGTTAGGGTCTAGGGGATTTTGGGGTTTAGGGCATTTCAGCTTTCAGGGTTAGGGTCCAGGGCGTTATGGGGTTTAGGCTTCAGGTTTTGTCTGACTGCGATGAGGGTTGCTTCATAGGTCATTTACACGCTTGCAATAAGGGTTTCAAGAGGGTTATTGTAGGGGTTTGGGGTGTCCAACAGAATGTTTACAAGGTTGCCTTTGTATAAGGCCGTTCCTACTGGTAGTTTGTGCCGTGCATTTCTACTACCCATTAGCACTTAGCCACTTGGCAAATTGGGTTCGATTGCAACCTGGAACGCTTAGCCGCTAGACCGTAAACTCAAAGTTCAAAAAGATAGGGGTTCGGGGCTTTAGGTTTTAGGGTTTAGGGTTTTAGGCTCTTAGGGTTTTAGGGTTCAAAGTTTAGGGTTTAGGGTTATCCTGCCAAAGGAGCGCTGCTCCCTCGGTCCGTCGGAACGGCCGGCTGCGGCTGCCCGTGGTCGTGAGCAAAAGATTGTTTTGGACGTGTTTGGGCTTCACCACAGGGGTTATCCAGAGAGCCCAATACCCCTTATTTACGGAATATACCTTACATCATAATGTTAAGGCCCCTATAATTTAAGGTCTATTCCCTAATTAAGGGGTATTGGGCTCTCTGGGTATCCGGCGCGAAGACAGCCCACCTTCTTGTGACTGCTGGAAGAGCTACTCTTCTATTTCGCGACTAGAACCTCAAGCCTGTAGCCCCAGACAGTGCCTTTCAAGCATCCGAAATCCCCTGGCGCTGCAATTCGGCGAGACCCACGTACAGACATATCAGCCACGTATCTTTCCAGAGAGTGCCACTAGCAGCACGTCCCACCTTGTAATTCTGGGTATTAAGTTTCAGGGTCTAGGGTTTAGGGCGACCCTGAAAGGCCAAGCATTAGCCCGGTCGGCACTAGCGCTGCCTAGTCTGTGAAGGGCAGGTCGTGTTATGGCATGCGTTTCGCGCCAGTGGGCTGTCAGAAGGAAATCGATGCATGTGTGTGTCACGGTTCGAAGGCTTAGTGCTCTTGAAAGGGTGTCTGGAGCGCTGGCGAGTTCATCTGCTAGATCGCAATTCATCTTCACACCTTGGTGCTGGTCGGACACGGCTGGTCACTGTAACCAAGACTAATACAAATTGGACTAGCATGTTTTGTGTCTGGATGCTCGCTGAAAGAAGAATTCGTTACGTTCATAGTTTGAGGACCTTCGTAGACTTTCTAGACTAATTAAAGCTGACTCCATGCTTATGCCTGGGCACTGCGGCCTTTCGTTCTGAAATGAGCTCTTGGGCCAGCGTCTCAGTTGCGTCTGCAGTTGAAGCTTGCGCATGTGGGGTCATGTTGACAAGTTCGTAGACGACACGTCCCGCGAACACAGCATGGCCCTGAAGGGCTCAGAGGTTGAGTCAGGGTTCAGGGCTCAGAGTTTAAGCCTTGGGGTTTAGGCCTGTAGTGTGTCAGAGATCATGCGTCTGGGGTTCGGCGTCTCAGGACGTTTTGAGTTTGGGGTTCAACAGTTTATAAGGTCTAAAGGGGATTGAATGAACGAAATCCCGATACCATTAAGGCCCCAGAACCCAAAGCCCCACCCCCGAAGCCGAAACCTTGAGCTTGCAAAGTGCTGAGACTAGGCTTGGGGAGTTCCGGATGCAGGGGTTGAGCTTCAGATGTGTGGGGGTTTGGGGGATTTCGTTTAGAGTTGGGGGTGCAGGCTTAGGACCTAAACCCTAAACTCTAAACCTTAAACCCTAAAGGGAGTAGGCTAGAGCTTGGTTTTGCTCAGAGGCCAAGCTGGATTTCAGGACGTAGGATTTAGGGTTTTTAGGGTGTTCTGGGTTATGCTAAACTACCCTGCAACCTACCCTCGACCTCAACGAACTTTAAGTCTAGGCTGTCGAAGGGACGATCGATAGGGCCTGTGCGAACTTGGCACTTCGCACTTGCGCTTTCGGGGCGTTGGTCGAAACCAAAAAGTGGTGCAAGGGAAGATTCAAACCTTATGGCCAAGCAATGTTGATGAAGCCACATGTCTTTCACCTTGGAAAACCCCCATAAACCCGCAGCTTTGAAGCCAAAGCCTCGACTGCCAGCCCCCTAAACCCTAAAGCCTAAACCCTAAAGGGGGTGCCCACTACACTTAAAAAAAAAAAGCCCTAAACCCCTGAAACCCTAAACCCCCTAGGCCCGAAACCCTTTTGCCAGCCCTTGAGTCTGCAGTGGCAGGATCCCTCCTACACGCCCTACTTCAGCGCAGGGGCCTCCGAGGATTTGGAGGGGGGTGCTAGGCTGGTGAATGGGCGGTTTAGGGTTTAGGGGTTAGGCGGTTTAGGGTTTAGGGGTTTAGGGTTTTGGGTTTAAGGCAAGGCGCTACAAGGTCGACGGACTACTTCGCAAAGGTTAAATATTCGGTGGGAACCCTTAGCGTGAGGCTGCCAGGATGTCGGGTGCTTTATGATCTCGAGCAGGGCCCTCAACCGAAAGCTGTACGCCAGTAGCCATCAGCCCTCATCCCTGTCCCAAACTCAAAGCAGTAGAAGGGTGAAACGATGATGCTGTTGACCGCTTACATCGTTTACGGACACGCGGGCAGCCATCCGAATACGAGCAAGGAGGCCGATCCTTCTGCTTGGTGGCTGCGGTCTCAGTCGCGAGCAGAGAGAAGCTTTTGAAAGGGCATGCCAGGTGAGAGAATGAGCCTCAACCTCGGTCGTTTCCAGTGATAAGCAAAAGCTGAACGGATGGCCAAAGGCTGCACAGCTATGCTCCTCTTCTGAGGTCAGAACAGAAGTTGGCCGAGTCTTACCCTGGCTACCAAGAGGAGCACGGGCAACAGGACTGGAGCCTTGCTTGGCAGTCCTGGGATTCTTGGCAATGGGGCGACGGCTGGGATCAAGCCGAGCAAAGAGGCCCGGAAGGGGTGGCAAGCGAAGATTAGATTCTACAGTGTGGTAATCATCTTTTCTGTGTAGAGTGCAGAGAGCGTTTCGGGTTCCTGGGCTGAGATTTTTGATAGCGGTCCTTCGTAGCAGCCTGCCGGAACGATTTATGTGCTGCGCGGCATGTGAGGCGAGTGGCATGCAGGTGCGGCAGCCAGCAGCTCTTTCGAGGAGCGTCCCTGTGCGGTCTTTTCCCGAAAGGATCCCTTTTATTTCGCGAACCTTTCTTTGTAGCGGAATGCGTCCATGATTCCCACAACTCAATTGGGATGCTAGGCCCCTGGCGTCTCTCATCATCGAACTCGCGGGACCTCGAGACAGTAACTTGCTCGAGAAAGTAACCCTCTTCAGGTGTAGCAGACCTGGCGACGCCCCGGCTTCTTTGAGAGCCACCCCTGCCCATCAGCGATCTCACGTGTCAGTAGTTTTGAGGCTTTGCGAGCACGAACTGCCATGCAAATTGCGCAATGCTCGACAGAGTCGACAGGGTATTGCAGCAAAGCAAGCCTCCCCGCACCCAGCGAAGCAGGACCAGCTTCCATAGCGTTTTGGGTTTTGCATAATGACCCCCTATATGAGTTGACCAGCAGCAGCACAACGACAACAACAACAACAACCACGACGACGACGACGACAACAACAACAATAACAATAATAATAGCAATAACAATAACAATAACAATAATAACAAAAAACAATAGCAATAGCAAGACCAACAGCAACAGCAACAACAACAACAACGACAAACATCAACAGCAGCAGCAGCAGCAGCCAGCAGCAGCAGCAGCAGCAGCAGCAGCAGCAGCAGCAGCAGCAGCAGCAACAGCGCCAACAACAACAACAAGCAGCAACAACAACAACAACGGCAACAGAAACAGAAACAGCAACACCGACAGCAACAACAGCAGCAGCAACAACGACAAAAACAGCCGCTGAAAAGCAGCAGCAGCAGCAGCAGCAGCAGCAGCAGCAGGCAGCAGCAGGCAGCAACAACAGCAGCAACAAACAACAACTACGACTACAGTTACAACTACAACTACAACAACTATTGCCCATGCTACCGCTACCTGACTTCTGCTGCTGCTGCTGCTACTACGACTACGACTACGACAACAACAACTACTACTACTACCACCACCACCACCATCACCACCACCACCACCACCACTACCACCACCACCATCACCAGCAC
>CAJNJA010016575.1:1781-36707 GCA_905231915.1 Symbiodinium necroappetens | reverse complement strand
TGGCTGCCTTAAGATTGACCATCAGCAGACAGGAGGAAACCCACCCCAAAAAAGCCCACCCCCCAAAAAAACGCATTATTTGAGCCGATCATTTTTTTGGTCTCGGCTTGAATAAGGAAAAAAAACGCATGAAAGAGGCCCATAATACTAAACGGGCCGCCACATTACAGTGCATCTGATGGATAAAAAATGCCAGCTCCCTGCGTTGGGTACCCTTCATTTCTTCCCTGGAAGGCTTTTTGGATTTTCGGCTTTTGCGGTGCTATCCAGCTGACGTAGCCCTATCCAACTATTTCTTGTACAGTGATTGCACTGTAGCCGCTAATCACTAATCATTCGCGGCAGTATTTCATGCTAGGTCTCGGTGCTTGGAGTTCATATTCGTGTCGTCCGGGTGGTCGGGGATACCGTGCATCGAGTTTTGGGCTTAAGGCAAAGTTTGCACCGGTGCTTTGTGTTTCGAAATGTCAGAGTTAGGTTAGGTGTTCAGTGTAGGGATATTTGGCGTTTCAATCAAGTTCTTCCCAAATTCATGTTTCAGGGATGCCCTGCCGGGAGGTCCTAGTAGACTTTTTTCTTTTGCGAGGGCTGCAGACTGCTGAGAACTCAACAAGCCAAAACCAGAAATCAGAAACATCCCAAAATTCTCTAAACCCTAAACTTCTAAACATGGCCCTAAGCCCTGAGCATCCCCAAACCTTAAACACGTATAGCGTTAAATCCGAAACCCTAAACCCTGATCAGTAAGCCCTA
The DNA here is from genome assembly GCA_905231915.1 of Symbiodinium necroappetens. Taxonomy (NCBI): domain Eukaryota; class Dinophyceae; order Suessiales; family Symbiodiniaceae; genus Symbiodinium; species Symbiodinium necroappetens. The sequence continues at coordinate 35,954 of CAJNJA010016575.1, read as the reverse complement.
AACCCTCTAAATTTTAGCAGAAGTTCGGGAAGCAGAATGGGTTTTCGAGGTTTTCGCTGAACTGCCTTTGGAGTTTAAACTTCGGGGGTTCGAGGCTCATGGCTTCGAGAAGCAGCTGTGTCATCATTTTTGCTGCTAGTACTACTACTATTGTTATTAAGGCTTATTGTTATGAATACTGCTAGGATTCGATGATGCTGATGAGGACGATGATGATGGTGTCGATGACGAAGCTGACATTGATGATGCCGGTGATGACGATGATGATGATCATCGATTTTTCAGTGTACTTGATTGTTTGGCTGTTGTTCTTATTATCATTACTCCTACTACTCCTACTACTACTACTACTACTACTACCACTACTACCACTACTACTACTACTACTACTACGACGACGACGACTACTACGACGACGACTAGTACTACTACTATTACTCCTACTACTGCTACTGCTGCTACTACTGCTACTACTGCTACTACTACCGTTAACTACTCGCATTAGAATGCTGGACTTGTCGGATTATGCTGTGTTTCATTAAATAGACATGAACTGCCCGACGATGTTCCATTGATTTCGGTTGCACACTCACAAGATCCAACCATATTCCATCGCCGAAGGCCGGCAGCGTTCTAAGCGACAAGAAGCCCCGAAGTCCCCAACGCAACCATGTGTATGATACCCCAAACTTAACCATGGGAGTGAATTTATAGTAACATATGTGTAGGATAATGGCAAACTGCAGAAGGAAGAGGCGAAGGGCTGGGTTGGAAAAACCTACTGCAGACCCGCTGCACCGCCATTACTTAGTGATACTACACCATCAAGGATACCCCTAAACCCTAACCCCTAAACCGCCGTTGTCGCACCGACCTAATCCGGAGCCCCAATCCTGAAGCTTCATCCTCCAGCTGAGAACCCTAAACTTGCTTTCCGAAGCGCTAATTCAGGGCGAGTTCGTAAACGTCAACCCTGTAGCCGTACAAAAGCCTTAGACCCTACAAAAAGCATTTTTATCTCGAAACTCCCTTAACCCGAAACCCTAATCTCTAAACCCCGCCCTTAACCCTAAACCCGATCCGCGTTGCTTCCAGGACCTCTCGGGCATCCACGCAGCCTTTAGAGGCACTGGTGCCCAAGGTGCCGGCCAACGGTGGCCACCTTCGAGGCCCCACTAATCCAGGGTTGAATACAGGAACCTGATTAAGAAACTTTAGGGTTTTTTCTATGGATCCTAATATGTTGTGGGTTATCAGGGGTTCTTAATCATGGTTTTTAATATGGATACAGGAATCCCTTCTCCGTGCCCTTATTGTGGACTGTTACTGTATGGGGGCTGTGGAGTTTGGGGGTTAGGGTTTAGGGTTTAGGGTTGTTCTTAGGTTTCAAGATGCAGCATGCGGGGATTTAGGATCGGAGATGCGGGTGTGGCAGCTTCGGTTTCGCTCCCAAGGACAACATATGCGTGGCCTAAACCTAAAATCCCCTAAATACTAAGCCTTAGTTGAGCCCGTAATTAAACCCAAAGGGTCTCCTTTGGAATAGCGTTGTTTTGCTTTAAAAATAGGACGGTACTGCAAGGGATTATTGAGTATATTTCTATATGCGCTTTGAAGAGTAGGCTTTAGGCTTTTGGATCTTCGATGCAGGCTTTGACCATCTAGGTCCAGGGTTTGGAGCTGCTTGGGATTCAGGGTTCAGGGTTTGGGTCTAGGGTCTGGGGCTCTTTGGGGCCTGGGAGAAGGGTTCTTAAATGCCCTAAACCCTTATAAACCCTAAATCTTGAAACCTAAGCCCTAAACCCTAAACCCTCTGTGTTTTTCAAGCTTGCGCACTGGGGTTCATTGGATGCCAGCCCTGAGGCTGGCCTTTTCCTGTTTATTGTTTCGGGCTTCACGGTTGAGGGTTCACCTAGACCCCAAGGAACCTAGCTTTTTAAGGACCTATATAAGGAAATCATAAGAATGAACCCTTTTAAGGGAGGTTCTTGAGGGTCCAGGTAGGGTTTAAGCTTCGGTGTTTAGGGTTCAGGACTTGGGGTTGAAGGTTCAAAGTTGAAGGTTTAGGGTCTAGGGTTCAGGACTTGGGGTTGAAGGTTCAAGTTTTAGGGTTTAGGGTTTAGGGTTTGGGGGTAGCGTGTGCAGCCTGGAGCTTTAGGCCCAAGCCTTCACAGGCAGAATGCCCTTACTAAGTTGTATACTCCTTTGAAGTTACCCAAACTCTAGGTGCTCAACGCCGACAAGCTTGTCAACCTCTAGGAACTTCAGTACACCATCTTTCGCCCGTCAAGGCACAGAAGGTTTCGAAAGTCATACACCAGGATACTTTAGACCCTATAAGCCCTAAACCCCCAACCCCTGAATTCGAAACCCCTAAACAGTGTGCAGGTGATTCTTCATCTCTTTGATAGCATCATATGCCGTAATATACCCCAAACCCCTATTCCAATTATTGAGGCCCCTAGAGTAGCGCAGGTGATTCTACACCTCCACCTCCTCCGCCCCCACAGCGAGGACCAGGACTCTGCACCGGGAGGGTTCAGGTGCCAAGGGCAACTTTAGGCTGAATCATGTTGGCCCGCAGCCGTCCAATAGCCTCCACATAATTCCCCTAAAGCCTAAGGCTCTAAACCCCAAGCCACCCTAAACCCCTAAACCCTTTCGTGACTTTCTGGCAACCCCGAACCTGAAGCCCCAAACCTCCAAATCGGTTTCGCGACTGCGCCGAGCAGTTTACGACCCACCTCAAACTCCTAAGCCCTGAAAACGCCGCAGTCATAAAACCCAAACCCAAACTTCAAAGCCCTAAACCTAGATAAACCCTCAAACTCTAAACCTAAAGCCCCCAACCCTGATGAATCCGTATAGACCCTAAACCTCATCCGCTTAATCCCTAAACCTGAAGCCCTAAGCCCCAAACCCTAAACCCCCAAACCCTAAACCCCTAAACCCTAAACCCAAAACTGGCCGACCTGGTGAACTCTTGCTGTAGACCTGTACCCAGAGAGCCCAACTACCCTTAATTAATAAATAATACCTTGAAATAGAGGGTTCCTTAAAGGGATCTATAAAGACTCGCTATAAGGGCTCTATAAGGGAAGTAAGGAATATATCTTAAATCATAATATTAAGGCCCCTATAATTTAAGGTATATTTCTTATTTAAGGGGTCTTGGGCTCTCTGGGTAGCGGTTGAGGTTTGACCTCTTTTGCGAAGCGAAAGTCCCACTGCACTTAAACGAAGAGCTTTGGTATTTAGGGAAGTTTAGGGTTTAGGATTTAGTGGTTTAAGGGTTTAGGGTTTAGGGAAGTTTAGGGTTTAGGGGTCTAAACCGTAGTTGATGCGCAATGAGCCAGTTGTCTGTGCACAGGTACCTTCCTGAACTCCGAGGTTATGTCGGGCCCTCAGGTTTTGGGTTTAGGGGTTACAAGTTTAGGGAAGCTTAGGATAATATAGGATGTCGGGCTTTAGGGTTGTTTAGGGTTGTTTCGGTCTTTGGGGGCTTTAGGGGCTGGGTTTTTGTGGTTCCGGGGCTCAGGGTTTACGGGGTGTGGGCGTTCTGGGCTTTTTAAGGCTAGTTGTTTAGGGCCACGAGCTGTGATGATGCAGGAGGCGTACTCCGAAGCCCCAAACGCCCTTACTGCTGAGCCCTAAACCCTAAACCCCAAACCCTTAAACTCTCGTCAAATTTCGATCCTGAAACCCTTGAGACCCTTAACATCCCTAAACCCCAATAGGGCCCCAAATTCAAACCCTAAGCCGTAAGCCCCAACCCTCACAGGCAGCACTGTCGGGCCTCTTTGGGCTTTAAAATGCATTGGGGGTTTAGGGTCTAGGGTTTAGGGTTTGGGTGAGCATGGCCGCACTCCCATGGAATGTTGCTTAGAGGGTCATGAACTTAGTAGCAAGTAGGTTTATACATACCTCAGTTGGGGCTATAAGCAAGCAGGAGTATACAGCCCTAAACCCAAAGCCCTGGCCCTAAGCCCTAAACCCCTAAACCCTTAGCCCTAAACCCTCGGCCCTAAACCCTACACCCTGAAACGCAAGCTCCCCCGAGCCTTGAAGTATTCGTGCTTTGCGCTTTTGGGCTTCACGTTGTCGGCTTTTGTCCGTCGAGACAAAGAGGGTTATGGGTTCAGGGCTTCGGGTTTCGGAGTTGAGGGTTCGGGGTTTAGGGGCTTTGCGGTTTAGGTGTTTTGGGTTCAGGGCTTTGGGTTTAGGAGTTGAGGGTTCAGGGTTTAGGGGCTTTGCGGTTTAGGTGTTTAGGTTTTGCATGACCGGATGTGACACCGTTTTCCTGGCGTTTTGCAGCGAAGGCAGTAAGCCGTCAAGCGATGGCAAAAGGAACATAAACATGCATGAGTTGACTAAACGCCAACCGCCTTTGCATGTCGACGAGGATCAGTTCAAGGCTTTCTTGCGACATGTGGACGTCTTGATCCACAATTCCAAGCATGAGGGGCAGCTGGCGCACGAGATTCCTCACTGTTCGGCCAAGCTCAACATGAAGAAGACTCGTGTCATCTGCGCGTGGCACTCCATTCCGAGTTGATTGAGGCCGCAGCCCCCGAAGCCCTCAACGGCTGATCCGCAATCCTAAACCTCAAAACCCCCTAAACCCTCTAAACCCCTAAACCCCCTAAACCCTAAACCCCAAAACCCCTAAACTCCTAAACCTCAAGTCTTGAACCCTCAACTCCAAGCATCATCTTGCTAACGACACCCGAGCGCCCAGGGCCAAAGAGACGCCAACCGTGGAAGTCGCGGTCCCCGTGCTACCCATCGCGAGGCCCTTCCCTGTAGGTTTAGGTTTTATCTAGACCCTTAAATGTAGTACTTTTTTGTTGCATTATATATATATATACACATATATATATATGTGTATATATATATGTGTATATATGTGTATATATATATGTGTGTATGTATACTTAATTAAGAAATAGACTACGGTAACAAAAAAGGGCACTACATTAGTTAAGGGTCTATAGGTAGGTTCCCGATTTCGCCATCATGCCCAGGCCTGGACATGGCTCCCTTTACCTAGGACATTTTCAGGTGGGTAGTTACCATTATAGGAGCCTGTTGCGGGTTTGAGGTGGTAAGGACTTCATGATACCGCATGCCTCCGAATGTTTGAGATCGAGTCAACTGAGACTGAAACATCGAGCTTAAGGCACTACTTGTCAGCTTGGACAGTAGTCAGAAGCAAGCCCTTGTAAAGGCAGGGCACAGCAGCTTCACAGCTTGACTGCTTTGAGTGCGTAAAAATCGGCGTAAGCCCTTGCCATGGTTGCTCCCGTTCTGACTTGACGGAACATTTGACAAGGTTAGGCATGGCTGCCGAACAATTCGAAAACCCAAACCTCATCGTGATGAATGAGGAATTGCAGGTTATGAGTCGCCCAAGCGCTACTACTGGAGCGAGTGCTCAGAGTGAGCCTCAGCCTCCGACCGTGAATGGGGTTCGGAATCCGTTGAGGACTATGAACCTTGATGGGGAGCTTGTCTCTCCGGCTGATGAAAGAAGAGGACCAGTTTCCTTTGGACCATCAGTGGCTACGACGCAGCCTCGTGAGGAGGCTGAGAGGTTCTTGGCTTCTGTAGCTCCTGGTTCTTCAGCTGGAATCCCGGTTCATGGGCAGGCTTCTGGGCAGACAATTGAGTCTGCCAGAAGGGAAGATGCTATACCAGATGTTGGGGGATTTTGTGGAAATGGGGCTGGAGGCCGAGGATCTATGGTGAATACACCCCCACCTCCTCCGAGGTCCGGTGGTACATCTGGGGACTTGGAAGGCTACCAGTCAGCGCAGTCCTTCAGCCCGGGAGACGTGAGGCATCCCCCGTCGGAGACACAGATACCGCAGACGCCATTGTTTGATCCCTCTACGTGGAGGAGACTGCGAGAGTTGCCCAGTGAAGCACCTCATTTGTATTTACATACTGGAGTGCCAATGTCGGCGGGTGGACCACCGTCTACGCACTCGAGTGATATACAAATGGAGGTCCGGAGACAACTGTCGGAAATGATGCTGAGACATGATGTAGAAAGTGAAAGGCTCCGTAGGCAGGTAGAGCTGTTGGCTACCGAGAATCGGGAGCTGAGGGATAGGGTGAATTCCTCTGGAGCTAAAGGGGCTTCCTCCGGGTCTGAGAACATTGGTGGAATCCCTGGACTTGGTTGGTTGGGTAGAGGAATAGGGTCTATTCTTGGGGCTAAGGGTTCTCCAAGTCGAGGTGTGGATTTTGAGCCTCGGAATGCACCTGCACCTCCGCCTCCACCTCCCAGTCATCCGGTGATGGATTTCAACCCGAATTCGCCTCCCTTTCACTCTCAGGGAGTCTCTTCGAGTGGACTTGAGTATCAATCATCGACCGCTCCTCCTGGACTTGAAGGCACCGGCACTACATCTGCTCCACCAGGGACACAGGGCACCGCTGGTGTTGCCCCGGGCAACGTGTTGGATCCGTTGAGTATTGTGTTGACTGGGATGGCTCAGCTTCAGGGTGTGGTTAGTGAACTTGCTACTAGCCCCAAGACCACTGGGAAGGCTGAGGTAATAAAACCAGGTGTTAGCTCCCTCCCAGATCTACCTGAGGCCAGTAGCGAAGCGTGTCTTGAGTTCTCGGACTGGCTACACAATACCAGACCAGCACTTGCAGATGTAAGTGATACGTCGGGTGAGCTGTGGGAGTTGGTAGTCCAGGAAGCAGGAGTATGGTACTCGCAGTACTTGAGAATGACTCCAATAGAGAGGCTTACATTTAGGGCAATTCCGTCCGAGGCCATCCAGGACCCCCGCTGGACTAGAGTGTCGAGGCGTATAGAGACGATGATTATAGCGGCGGCACCGGCCCACGTGAAAGAAGAGCTCAGTGCAGCTCGCGTGTCAGGTTTGTTTCAAGTCACCTGCCGACTCTATGTTATTTATGCACCAGGTGGGCTTTCGGAGAGGGAAATAGGATTGAGGCAAATTCAAGATCCGCAGACGAGCACGTCGATTAAGGAGGTGATCGCGCTGCTACGGAAGTGGCAGCGTTGGTGCGCGAGAATGAGAGATTTGGGTAGCACTTTACCAGACAGCTCCTTGAGGGTTAAGGCCCTTGAGAAGATGACCAAGGCTGTTTTAGCTGCTAATCCAGATATAAGTTTCAGAATCAGTCTAGCCAGGGCTGAGCTAAAAATCGATCTCGTCCCGGATGACGCGAAGGTTGATCATTTGCACGCACAGATGTTGAGCGAGTTGGAGGCCGCCTATCACCGTTCAGCAAAGGAGTCTGATAAGGACAAGGTAAAGGATTCGTCAACAGGCTCACAACCGAAAGTCAGAGGGATTGAGGCTAGTGAGGCCTCCAGCATACCCAAGGCCCCGAAGGCTCCACCGAAGGGACCCCCAAAACCACCAGTAGGAAAGCAACAGGGTTCTGTTGCTTCCTCTCAGCCGTCGAGACCTAAGTGCACTTTCTTCCATGGACCTCAGGGATGTAAAAAGGGAAGTGATTGTACCTTTGAGCATGACTGGAACTCGATACCTTATGCTGAGAGGTCAAGTAGGTGCAAGACTTGCGGCGGAAAGGGTCACAGATCAGCTGAGTGTAAATCGGGTTTGCGGATTGAGGAAAAGGCGAAGCCCAAAGGAGGCCCGAAGAACACTAATAACCCAAGACACCCTCAGGATTCACCTCTTCCTCCTCCTCCCCCTGCGCCTACCAGTAAGGATGCGGTTTTGAAGACAATGTTAGCCGATGCGGCGGCTATACTGCAGCAGTCTGTTCCTGCCCAGGGTGGGAGCGTGCAACAGCCAGTCGGGCAGCCCCCGGTGCCCATCAGCTCTGCTCCAGCCAAGGCTACTAACGCTGGGGGAGCGTCACCTTCCCCGCAGGCAAACTTCGTTACCCCAGGCACACCTGTTACCATTGAGTCCCTGGCGGCGCAGCTTGAAGGACTTAGGTCGATGGCTCAGGGATATGAGGCTAGAGCTTGTATGGTGGACAGTGTCTTGAGGGAAGGGTGTGAAATAAGTAGGGTACTACTCGACACAGGCGCAACTCACGCAGTTGTTCCATTTGAGGAAGGCTTGAAGAAGAAGGGTTTAGAGAAGGTTTCTGTTACATTGGCAGGAGATAGCAAGCAATCATGGTACAGAACTAAGGGTGGTACTTTGGTTGTGCCACCCCAAGAGAGCTCGGTACCAGGCCCTTCGCCGCCTCAGATGATATTGCCTCTGGGTGCTCTTGTGGAGTCGTTGGGTTGTTCAATCTCCTGGAGTAAGCGTAAGGGTCTCAGGGTTACTCATCCGAGACATGGAGTGCTTAACACTGGTGTTGCCTCCAATACGTGCCCTTACTTACAGGAGAGACAGGCGCTTAGTCTGATTGAGGAACTTGAGGAAGCTAAACTTAAGGAACTTGGGGTGCGGGTTCAGACCCTTGAGCTTCAACTGAAGGAGTTGAGCGAACCTGTGAATCCTACGACGGCTCTAAGCAGGTACATTGAGACTGGAAGTAGAGTTGATGCATTGAGGGCGGTGTTTGCCCAGCCTTTTCTGAAAGGGATTCCGGAGGATGTGAAGGTTAGGTTGGCAGAAGAGATTGATTTACAGGGACCAGACAAAGGAAAGCGAATGTTGAAGAGGCTTCCCTTGTCGAGGGCTATGAGAAGATCCCTCCTTTCTTCAAGGAAGTGGATCGTTCAGTTGTGTGATGGGAGAGAGTTTCAGGACGATCCAATTAGGAAGTGGGGAAAGAGCATTGGTTGTGAGGTTCTACAGGTTGATGTTCTTAAGAAAGGTGGAAAGGGATGGGATCTTACCAAGGTTGAGGGTGTTTGGTCAGTCCTACTGTGGGCAGCCGCTACCGGCAGGATTGCATGTATAACATCTTCCGCCCCGCGTAGAACCTGGAATGGAGAGAACGACCAACCCGCAGAAGGAGTCTTAGGTGACAATGAGTCGTGCTGGACCAGACCTGGAGCAGAGAATCGGGTCTGGAGTGAGAACCTCTTGATCGTACAGGATATGTTTCTATGGTCACTGGCCTCCATTGCAAAGGGAAGAGGTATTCCGTTCATCAAGGAGTTTACTTGCGGTGGTGTTGGAGATGGTGGTGTGTGCAACTTCTGGAACTCCCCGACGTGGAAGTCCTTTGAACAATGGTCGGGCGCTAAAAAGGGGATAGTTCCTTCTGATTTGGAGGGAGAAGAAAGGGGAACTTTCTTACAGGTTGGTACAAACTTGGAGTGGAATGGGATGTTTGAACCTAAGGACGGGTGTGCATCTTCGAAGGCTACTCGTTGGAGCTTGAGCTTCAGGAATCGGGTGTGTAGGGCACTAGCTGGAGTGCAGGAAGTGCCTACTGTTGAGGCCCTTGATAGGAAGATTTCCGAGGCACTTGAAAGGAAAAAGGGGACCAACTTCGGAGTTTGTGATGGTGTTGATCGAGCGACCCAACCAATTACTAAGGAAGGATCCTCTCCTGATAACCCTGATGAGGCTACTGAAGTGTTTGCGGCTGCAATGAACGCCAGGGATAAAGATTTCTCCCCCGAGGAGTTGGAGGGTTGGAAGGCCCATATTGCCCGAGGACACCTGCCTTATAGGAGGGACTGCCTTCATTGTGTGCGGGGTTCCGGTTTAGGAATTCAGCATAAGACAGTGAAGTATCCCGCGTCATTTGCCCTTAGTGTTGATCTCTTTGGACCTATGAGCTCTGAGGAAAAGGGGCAAGATGAGGAGGCAGTTTCTGGAATTCCCCAAGTGAGATACGGCTTAGTTGGGGCCTTCAGGATTCCTAGAGAAGTTTTGTTGAAGTCGATTGATGAAAAGGATGATCGGGTTCATGAAGAGGGTTTAAAGGAACAACCAGAATTAGACCCGGACCCTGAGGGCCTTGGAGAGTATGAACCATCTGCTTATGACTCAGATGAACGACCGGATGTTGCACTGTTTGATGATGAATTCGATTTGTTCGAGGGTTCAATTGAGGGCGCAAGAGCCTTGGCTTTAGAGGCTGAGGATGTGGACCCTGGGTTGTCTAAGGGATTGTGGGAGTCCGAGGGGTTACCTAGTACTGAGGAAGAGTTGAAGGAGTACTTGAAGGGCATTGTAGTTCCTGCTGACCAGGTTGTCTTGAGGTACTTTATAGCCCTGAAGTCAAAGACTGGAGCTGAAGTGATGTCTGGTCTTCAAAGAATGATCCTTGGAATTATGAAGGACTATCCAGTCAGGGTTTTGCATTGCGACCCAGGAACGGAGTTCACGTCTGATGCGTTGAAGAGATGGTTATTTGGACAGGCCATTAGGTTGCAAAACCCGTTGCCTACCGATAAACAGGCGAATGGTCTGGCTGAAAGGACGATAGGGTGGTGTAAGGCAAGGGCGCGTACCCTGATTGGAGCTGCCTCGCTCCCTGTGCAATTCTGGCCATTGGCTATGAGGTATGCGTGTGAGGTATACAATCGGGCCGAACGAAGAGAGCCAGCGCTCCCAGGTTTTGGGCAGGAGGTTCTACACAAGCCAAAAAGACCACCTGCCACTTCGAAAGAGCTTATGAGGAGATGGATTGTGACGAGGTACCTTGCGCCGCACCTTACTGTTCCAGAGGGACACGTTTTGCTTACCGAGCATAATACCCTTGTGGCCTCGAAAGGATTTAAGAAAGGGTTAGTTGATCCTGAAGCCCTAAGTGAGGCTAAACCCCCAATTCTACAGGAACTTGAGGATCCTGCAGACTCTGGTGAACCTATTTTTGAGGACGAGCCAGTTCTTCCACTGAAGAGACTTAGGGAGAAAACTTCAGTTAGGGCGGTTCGTCTTAGGGATAATCATTTTGAGGATCCAGAGGCACACGCCAGGATGTTGCTTCAGGAGGAGGACTTTACTGGGCAAGCCTTGCGGGGTTTGGCCGACACCTTGTGTAAGTGTGAGGAAGGGACCGGGAAAGACCGAAGAGGTTCTTCAGAAGGTAGATTTGTATTTGGAGCTTATTGTCATGGTGGCTTGAGAGGGATTACAAGTTTAACCACGCGTAGACCCTGGACAACGAAGTATCTGAATACTTACATGAAGCGAGCGAATGTTGAGTCTCCAGACATTGTGTGGTCTTCAATAATGCTGATGACAGCTACAGAGGTCGAACCACACAAGGATTTTAGGAATGAGTGGGGATCGAGAAATTTGGTGGTTTGTGTTCCAGGAAACTTTGAGCTTTCTGTTCGTAGTTTTGAGGAGGAGTCGTTGAAGATCTCGGTGCTGGGGGCACAGGCAGTGAGCTTTGATCCTCGGAATATTCATAGTGTGACTCAAGGGTCGACCTGGTTCCTGGCTGCCTATACTCCACTTGGATCAAAGAAAATTGATCCTGAGAAGAAGGAATTCCTCGAGGCCCATGGGTTCGGTTTTGGTTTCGAGGAGATGCCAAGGGTCTTCGCTGTAGCGCCAGAGGATCCTGAAGAACCCGGACAAGGAAGCAACGACATATGTGTCGGAGTTGCTGAGCCTAGTCAAGTTGGCAACTTAGCCGATGATGAACAACCAGACAGTGTTACGGCGTTTATTGGTTGGGATCCCAACCGGGGTGCTCCTGGAGATGCTCAACCATTGGTTCTTGAAGAGGTTGATTTAGAGGAGTTTCTGAAAGAAAGATGCGTTGATTGTGAACTTGAGAGGCTTGGGATTATTGGCGTTCAAGAAGCTGTCGACCTTCAGTTTCTTTATGTGGAAGATCTTATTGAAGAGGGAATACCCGAGATAAGTGCGCGTAGGATCATGTTTGGAATTCACCCTGAAGGAACTGTTCGTCCAGACGAGCCATCCAACTGCGCATTGAGAACTGGGGAAGTACGTCTTTATGATAGGTCTCAAAGACAAATTCCGTGGGTCATTCAGAACAGAACCCTGGATTATGGATGCCCCCCTCCTCCAGTTCAAGGAATTGGTGTAAATCAGGATTTTGAGCATGTTCCACCGCTGGAACCTCTTATACAATGGGGTGAAGGAGGACCAGTCGACCCGGACGAGCCTCCTAGAGAACAACGTGGGGTTATCACTGAGATCTGCTACGATCTCCCTGAGGAATCTACCGAACCACGGGTAAACCTTGGCTTACCAAGTAGTTCAAATGATCCGCCATGTGGTTCAGATGAGGTTCCAGAATCAGTGAGTCTTGCCAGGTTTCGGTTCAACAATTCGCCAGAAGAGGTTATGAGGTTGCAGTCTATTTGGGATTCCTATGAGTCTATTTGTGAGGCAGCTGGCCAAGGTTCTCAGGCTCAGGAGGAGCAAGGAGTTCTTCAGGTTGGAGAAGTTGATAATATTGGGGAAGAAATTACCGCTGAGATCTCCGATCTTCCGGAGGAATCTACCGAACCACGGGTCATAGAAGATTATAGTTGTAGGATGTTGGCGGTTGGAGCTGGTATTAATGACGTCAGGTCTGGAGTCCAGGATTGTACTAGCCCCAAGGCCACTGGATCCGAAGACAGTGCAGAGATAGTACCTACCATTCGGGTGCCGGTTGGCAATCCGTTGAAAGTACTATCTCAGGAGGAGAAGAGTTTTAAAGAAGGTACCACTGAGGCTGACTGTGTTCCTGGAATTCGGAAGGTTGATGATTCTTTCTATACCCCTAATGTAGAGGGTTTGTTGTCTGAGTTGCAATCAAATCTTCGAGTTGTGCACAATGTATCGCCTTCAGAGGTGAGGCAGTACGTTGATAGGTGGAAGCAGGCTGCTTTGACGGAAGTGACTGCACTCGAGGGTATGAATGCCATTGTGCGTTTGAGAGGTGATGAGGCCCTAAGAGAGTCAAGGGCCCCTGGTGTCCAAATTTTACCAGCGAAAACAGTTTTTACTGTTAAACCAGGCTCTGGCGACAACTACTATCGTAGGAAGTGCAGAGTTGTTGGATGTGGGAACTTTGAGGATAAGAACTCTGGCTTGGATCTCTATGCCGGAGGGATCCCCGCTGACGCCTTGCGAGCGATGCTTATTGAGGCCTCAAAGAGGGGTTACTTGGCATTCATCACAGATGTATGCAACGCATTCCTGTTGGCGCCGATACCAGAAGGTGCTAAGTCGCATATTTTGCTACGTCCACCTCGTATTTTGGAGCAGATGAATATAAAACAACGCCGGATGAGCTTTGGCGTATTGAACGAGCTGTCTACGGACTGAGACAGAGTCCCAAATGGTGGGGCGACTTCCGTGATGCTACCCTAAGGAGTTCATCTTGGGATGGAGTTGCTGGAAAGACACGATTCGTTCAGTCGACAGTCGAAGGTAACGTTTGGAAGATCGTGACCGAGTCAGGAAAGGTGGTCGGATTTATGATTATTTATGTTGACGATATTATGCTACTGAGCAGCAAGGAGGAGGCCGAGAAGGCCTACGCGTGGATCAGGCAGCAGTGGCAGTGTACTCCGTTACAACAAGCTTTGGAAGATCGACCGATTACATTTCTTGGAGTGGACGTGTACATTGGCCAAGACGACCAAGGAAACCAAGGTTTTTTGTTGGGGCAAAGTGGATATATTCAAGAATTGATGAGGTGTTACTCAATCTCTCCAAGGTTGAGGACATCGCCTGTTCCCCGAGAGTGGGTCAGGGAAATGCCAGAGGCAGAAGAATATACGCAGGACGAACTGCGTGCAGCGCAGAAGCTGACCGGGGAGCTGTTATGGGTGGCTCAGAGGTCGAGGGCGGATTTAGCCTATATGGTTGCCTTAATGGGTTCTTGGACAGTTCGAGCTCCTAAACACGTGAGGAAGATTGGCTTGCGACTGCTCGAGTATGTTGGTGCTACGCAGGATCACAAATTATCATTGATCCCTCACAGAGACTGCTACAACGGCATTGTGATATTTTCAGATGCGTCGTTTGCTCCATACGGTAGTCAGTCGGTGACGGGAGTATTAGTGACATATAAAGGAAGGGCTATGTTGTGGAAGGGGAAAAGGCAGAGTTTAATCTCCCTTTCCACGGCGGAGTCGGAGCTAATAGCAGGATGCGAAGGGGTTGTGTTGGGACAAAGTGCAGAAGCCCTCTTAGGTGATTTGACTGATAGCCTGGCCACCAAGAGACTTCGCGTAGATAACCTTGCTGCTATCGTCATCGCGGAGGGCGGTGGCTCTCAACGCACGCGACATTTGCGTGTTAGAGCTAACTTCATTAAGGACCTCATTGATAGGAATGAACTGATTGTGGAACACTGTGCAGGGGACATTCAGCTCGCAGATATCCTTACAAAAGTGCTTCCTGGTGTGAGGCACGAGTACCTTGCGGGACTAATTGGATTGGGCCCACAGGTTTCGAATGCCCAGACCTCCTTTGTAGGGGTTGAAGCTGTTCAGGCCTCTGTAGTTGAAACCGAAGCTATTCAACCTAATCCTGTATCAGTGTATCGGGCGGCGAACGCTTTGGTACTATTGATTCTTCTGCAACAGGTTTTGGAGTGTCGGTCAGAGGATGACGACAGTGAAGAGCAGGAGCCTGTGAATTTTGATTTGTATGTCATGTTGTTGTTGATGACCTTTAGTATTCTGTTCATTTGGGAGTCAGGTAAGTACTGTATTTCTAGGATTTCTAGGAGCTCACAAGGTGATGACCCCCTGGTGAGGATGATAAGAGATGATAGTGAGGATCACCGTTTGAAGCGTGAAAGAAGGCAAGAGGCGGTAAGGCGAGTGATTGAACGGGAGTCTGAAGGGATTAGGAGAAGATTAGGGCATGATGTTGATGAGGGACAGGCGCCGGTTGTTAACGTACAGGTGACCACATCCGTGCCAGCTTCCTCCACCAGTGATCCAATTCCTCCACCTCCACCGCCTTATCCTCCTTCCTCCAGGGAGTCTGGAGGGTCCAGTGGACTTGGACTTGCCTTGTTTGAGGAACGTGGTGCAAGTTCTGTTAGGGGTTACAGCAGTAGCAGTTCTGAAACCCGGAGGGATTGTGCTACGCAAACTGATGGCCCGCAAGGGCTAACATTTGAACAGATGTGTGGGCTTGAGATGATTACTACGACTTCTAAAACGCCTGGTGCCCTACACATCTTCCCCGAGTGCCACGCTCTACGTAATGTTACAAGTACGAACCGTCGCTCAGTTTGTAAGTACTGCATTCAGAGTCTACGGCAAAGGGGAAAAGTGTCTTGAACTTCCATGCCTGAGGCATGATGCGTTCAAAGGAGGAGTGTTGCGGGTTTGAGGTGGTAAGGACTTCATGATACCGCATGCCTCCGAATGTTTGAGATCGAGTCAACTGAGACTGAAGCATCGAGCTTAAGGCACTACTTGTCAGCTTGGACAGTAGTCAGAAGCAAGCCCTTGTAAAGGCAGGGCACAGCAGCTTCACAGCTTGACTGCTTTGAGTGCGTAAAAATCGGCGTAAGCCCTTGCCATGGTTGCTCCCGTTCTGACTTGACGGAACATTTGACAAGGTTAGGCATGGCTGCCGAACAATTCGAAAACCCAAACCTCATCGTGATGAATGAGGAATTGCAGAGCCTTATAGAAGGTCTATATACCTTATAGAAGCCCTATATACCCTAAACTCCCCACCTGTAGTTTCCTGTAACTTTACCATCACCAATCCTAAATTCTATAACCGGAGCTGGTTCAGGTGGAAAGAACTTTAGGTTTGAGGCTTTTGGTGAACCCCGGTATAAACGTTAAGGTTGTGAGTGCGGATTCATTCAGCTACCTGTTGACCCTAAGCCCTAAATCCTAAGAAGCCCTAGGAAATGAGCCCAACCTAGGGTTTAGGGTGTGCGCGGCACGATGTTACCTAGGCTGTCAGGCATTTACTGGCCCTGCAGGACGTGCAAGGTTTCATGGGCCAAAGGGCCTTCTCGGGGGTTTGTAGGGGTTCAAGCTGTCTGAAAGGCATGTATATAGGGTGTAGACTCTGAACCCTAAACCCTTAGCATTAGATGTTGGTTTAAGACTCTGGAGGCCTGGTGGTGTGCAGTGGCGTGCTGCCGTGTGGTGGCTTGTCTGCATTTCCGCAACAACCGTGATGGTTGCGGGTTTGTGGGAATTAGGTTTGGGTGTATCTACCCTCATGTCCATGCCTGCATGGAACCCTAAACTAAAACCTAAACTCCTAAACCCTAAACCCTGAGGGATCCTAATTTAGGGACCTGGCCCACAAATGTGCACGTGTCCATGCACATATCCTTGAGCTTCCCCGACCTTCCAATCTCCTTTGATGAAGGAAGGGATCCCTACTGCAGTTTGGGGTTATAGGGCGTTTAGGGCTTAGGGATCCTACAATATATAGATTAAAGCACCTTCCTTAATTTCAGGGATAGAAACCTAAACCTTAAACCCTATAAAACCCTATAAACCCCTCTAAGCCCTATAAGCCCTGTGAGGCCGGTGCCCAGCTCCCAGCGCTCTGGCAGCCTCGGGCCGAAGACGGGACATCCCGGGCCAGGAGCCTCGGAGACTGCAGGCATTGGCAGCCATTTTCAAGAGCATCCTGTGCTTACCCATAGGCTCCTAAGTAGTTCCTTTTCGGGATTACCTTATAGGATTCTAAATATAAGCCGTAAAAGGGAACTACTTAGGGGCCTATGGGTGAAGGTTCCCTAAACCCTTATATATAAGCCCTAAAACGTAACATTAAACTCTAAAGCATGACATGTCTTAGATAGCTCTGATCCAGCTAGTGGTCCATCAGGCCTTAAGGTTGTCAGCCGCCGGGTGCGTGGAAACGGCACAAGAGCCCCTGAAACAGGGGCGCGCAATACGTCCAACTCTACGATTCAGTCGTCAAGAAGAGGGTTCGTAGTGTAAGAGACATCAGCCGGGATCCCGTACTTTCGGGAAAGTTCTTGCTAGAGCGCCCGCCAATAAGATCGAGACCAAATACACCTAAAACCAGGCCGCGAAACCCTAAACCAGCCCAGGAGATCCCCCCTTAACAATTAGAATAGGGTTTTGGGCTCCGTAATAGTATAGGTAAAAAATGGAACCCTAGGAGTAATGTAGGCCAAAATAAACCCTAAACCCCAAAGCCCCTAAACCCTAAGGCCCCTCAACCCTAAACCCTACATGAAGGCCCCTGAACCCCCAAACCACCACAGGAGCTTGCAGCACTGCCGGTGACACCTCGACGATTGGTACCACGCCGCTTTCCGGGGCCTGGGCCCTGTGGCAGCTTTGTCTTCTGGCGTCTCAGGGCTTTTAGGGCTTGGGGCTTTTAGGGCTTTTGGGGCTTTGGGTTTTGGGGTAGTGTTTAAGGATGTTTCAGGTGTAGGGTTTAAGGTAAAGGGCCGTTTTAGGGCTCCAAGTTCCGACGGCTAGGGGTCGCCGTTTGGGGGGCCTTGAAGCTTGCGAACCCCGACCCGGGCACAGAGGCTTCATGTTTGCAAAGCAGGTTTCAAGTTGCTTCAGGCTTCCATATGCCAGGGGCCAAAGTATTCTGAGGAGACGTTTTTTCAGTCGCCTCCGGAACCTTCAAACCCTTCCTACACCCCATGCAGATAAGCTTTCACTTATTCCTTCTGTCCCGGGTACAGCATGTAGGGGCCAAGTCCAGCATGTGGTGAGGATCGTGCGTTTCAGGCCCGAAATGCCACTGTAAACTCGACTTGCCCTTCAACAACCCTATGAAAAGCTTAAGTATGCCCCAAGAGCGCCGAGCCATTACACCCGAGTTACCCTTCAGCTTCTTCTTTTTGAGCCTGGGTTTGTAGGGTTTAGAGCTCATAGGGTTTAGGGCCTGTAGGGTTTGGGATTTAAAGTTTAGGCTTTGTAGGGTTTCGGATTTAGGTTTTTGGACTTGCAGGGTTCGGGATTTAGGCCTTAGGGTTTGCATGGTTTGGGATTTAGGCTGTACCGCAATTGCCCATGTGAACGGCAGGTGGCCGTGAACCACACAGCCGCTCGGGTCCCGGAAATGGCGAGGAGTTGGGGTTGGCCTCTGCTTCTAAGGATTCGGATGCACAGTTTCGGACTCTGAGTTTGCTTATACCAAAATTCCCATATCCTCAATTCTTCACTCCTGGCGATGCATGTTAGCATTGTTCCAGTTTAGCAAGGGTTTGAGCCCACATATAATATAGTATAATATAATATTCTTTGTATATATATATATACAGATATATGTATATGAGATGGTTAAGATTGTGGGACAGAGGCTTGTTAATTACTAGTTGTCCATAGGTTTCCCTAGTATAATTATCGTATAGATATCTCGACCGTCATAGTCGAGCTTAGGCTCAGGGTGTAGAGTCAAGGGTTTAGGGTTTAGAGTATAGGGCTTATGCGCTTTAAGGGAATGGGAACTTTGAACGGAACACGATAGAATCCTACTACCGCCTAGCATTCAAGCCCTACATTCTAGTCACGATAGTGCCCGTAGAAGATAAGGGAATGAATGGGAACTTTGAAAGGAACACGATAAAATCCTACTACCAACGTCTAATTAACATTCAAGCCCCACCTATAGTCTCCATTGTAGTTCCTTTTTGGGGGTTACCTTTTTAGGACCCTCTAAATAGAATTGGTTAAACCAAAAGAGGGACTACAGTGGAGACTATAGTCACATTCTAGCCACGATGGTGCCCTCAGAAGAGGTCGGATCGGTAGTTCCCTACAATGGTCTGGTGTGGGATGCGAGCCTTGGACCCACAAAAACCTAAGATTCCTAAGATCCTAAGATTCCTAAAATAGCCTAAGATTCCTCAAAACCTAGGATTCCTAAGATCCCAGGCCATGGTTTTAAGAGCTTAGCTCTCAGCTGAAGCTCTTCTGCTAAGCCTGGAACCAAAAGCCGACACCCTAGACCCTAGCCCTAAAGCCTAAGGCCTTGCACCCCCGACAGCCAAAGGTGATCCGTGACCCTGCTGACGTGCCTGCGACTAAGTCCTTGAGCTCTGATGTGTGTGTGTGTGCGCACTAAGCCAAGAAGAGGTTTGCAGAGGTAGGGTCTTATGAGCCTCGAGGTCTGCAAGGTCCGTGTAGTGTGTGGATGCCCATCGGTAGCACCGAGGTGTGGGACACGGCGGTCCGGTGGGATTTCGGCTCAAGCTGCTCCGGCCACTGCCAGAGACAGAGCAAAATAATCGACCAGCCAGAGTGATGCGGGAAGTGGAGTATGCGAGAAGGAAGAGGGGACACTTGAGAGGCTGGCGGAAGGGCCCAGTTTTGGGTCTGATACCGGTGTGTTGTGTTTGGCCCGGCATCAGCCTAGAAGGTTTTGCAACTGCTGCGGCCGGGACACACTGCACCCTATCTTCAAATCCTTGTGACACATTGCAGGAAGTCCGATGCAAAGAACAAGAGTTGCCAAAGTACCTCAGCTCATCTGCCCATCCGGACGACACATTGCAGCAAATCGAAAGTAAGAACAAAGACCTCCGAAAGTTGCTGAAGAAGACTCCGTGGCCCAGGCTGAAGTACTTTTCGGCAGGCCGACGTAGCTACAGCCTGCCTCTGCGAGCCGAGAGCAGAGAGCCGTCACATCGGCCGGCAAAAGCCAGGCTCGAGTACTTGGCCGGCTTCTTCGACGGGGATGGCTGCGTTACTTGTAAGACGAATCTGTCCGGATGTGAGTTGAAGGTGGGGCAGTCTTACGACCAGGCGGAAGTTCTCATGCTCTTCCGCGAGGCATTCGGTGGGAGTGTCGTGCGCGAACGCGATGGCATGGGTTTGGGAAAACCGAGGCTGCAGTGGCGGGCATTGGGCCGGTCAGCCCGAAGGGCAGCTGAGCTGCTTGCACCACGCAGCGTCACCAAGCAACAGCAGCTCTTGTTGGCGGCCCAGTGGCCCGATTCAAAAGGCTGCAGAGAGGAGTGCAAAGCCAAGCTGCTAGCTCTTAAGAAACACGATTCAGCGGTTGCGGGACTGTGCAGCTGGAGCTACTGCGCCGGCTTCTTCGATGCAGAGGGCTGCATCACACAGCCGCGGGGAGGAGCCGCGCTGCTTCTGCGAATCAAGCAAAAACATCCGCGAGTGCTCAAGTGCCTTCAGCAATTTTGGACTAGAACTTTACACGTTGATGCAGCGATTGCGGAGGCAGGGCAGTCCATGCATGTCCTCAGGGTTGGTGGCTTGCGTAGGTGCCAGCTGATTCTGCAAGGGATGTTGGGCGCTGGACTTCTGTGCAAGGCGACATCCGCGCAGCTGGCCGCAGACCTGACTTCAGAAAACACAGAGCAAATCAACACTGAGCTCTTTCGCCTGACTGGAAACCAAAAGTTTGGAAAGCGGCTGGACGCAGCTGGCCGTGAAAGGGCGAAAACTATTATGAGGGCAAGGAAGCAAGCTAGTATTTTGAAAGGACGAGAGCAGTTTGCCGAAGCTGCAGCCAAGCAGCAGCAGCTTGCCGAGCTCAAGCAAGATCACAAGCTGCGGCAAGCAAGGCTTGAAAACACGCAGTTGCTTGAGTACCTTGGCAAATTGCAGGCATTGCACGACAACTTCTGGAAGGGACCTCGTGCCCATGACATGTGATGAAACACCTGCCAGGCGGACCTACAAAGCATCTGTCCTGCTGCAGCATTCAGTGAACGTATAAAAGGATACCTCCCCAGACACTCCTTCAGCTCTCAAACTGTATGTATTACTACTAATATTAGTAATGAGAATATGATTACAGTTCTTACTATCATACCGGCCATTTACTACATCTACTACTATCGTTGCTGATTGTTTTATGACCATTAATTATAGTATACCCGAAGAGATTCCGTGAAGACCCGGTAAGTAGAGTCTTAGAGCTAGGAATAGCTGGGAGTAGTCTCCCCTGTTAGTCCGTATAAACCAAAACCACGGCACGGAGCCCTTGGCCACAATGCCTTGGATCCCCTTGTCCTATAAAGCACGGGAGCCCGAAGCAAAAACCTCAAGCGCTTACTTAAAAGATTAATTACCCCTTGTAGAAATCTATACATTCTTAATGCCGCCTCATGCATCCCNNCCCCCCCCCCCCCCCCCCACCATCACCGGCTCCGCCCCTCCCGCCCCCTGCCCCCCTGTACAAGGCTTGCAAACCCTGATAATCCGTTGCGCAACCCCCACAACCTTCGTAAGTGACCCATCAAAATAAAAACAATCACTGCACTCCACAACGCCACAGCTTGAAACTCTTGGGTGACACCCCTTTGAAACGCCCAGGCTGCCCAAAGAGACAGTCAATGGTGGGCATTTGAGAGGCCGCTGGCTGTTGGTTTTCGGGGGCTTTGGGACATTAGGGTCTCAAGGTTTCGTGGTTTCTTTACAGTGTTCAGCTTACCCATAGGCCCCTAAGTAGTTCCTGTTTGGGATTACCTTATAGGATTCTAAATATAAACCAGAAAAAGGAACTACTTAGGGGCCTATGGGTAGGCAGCCGGGACCTCTTCGTCGTTGATTCTTGGGAGTCTCAGGTAGTTTCGTGCATCTCGTCCGTCGGCTTGAAATCTTGCAGACCTGCACCCCAAACCCGATCCCCCAAACGCACCCTGCCGCCGAAAGCCGCGGTTTTGTTTTTAGGGTTCGTAGTGACGTGTCTATAGACACTTTTATAGGCTTTGGTATTGAGGTTCTGGGTTTAGCATCAAGATGGCCCTTGCACCCTAAAACCCAACCATCAAAAATCAGCCAGATCCTGCACACCAAATTGTTTACCACACCTTACTAGCCTTACTAGTACCTCAGCAGAAAGCTGAGGAGGCACTTCTGGTGTTCTGGGAAGGATTCGTTTCCTTGGGATCCCGGAATTTGGCCAAAGAAGTCCCTTGCCAGAAAAAGTATAACAGATAACCTCCTTGATGGAATCCTCACACAAACTCACCTGCCTTAGTTGCTCCCCCCTATATCCTCAAGCCTACAGATACCCCCCACCTCAGACTTCGTGCGGCGCACCCTTTCAGATTTCAAGCCTTTGCGCAGGAGGAGTGCTGCTGCGATGCGGCCAGGCAAAAGTGCCAGGCCGTCCAACAGCACCGTTCGGTCAAAGGGCTTACATTTCAAGGGCCCGATCTTAGTGTATGCTCACAGAGTTCGTGCCGTACTGGGTTTATTTCGGGTTCGGAGCTGCAGTATTTGTGGTTCCCGGGGGCTCCTATTTTGGTGTTTCTCCTCTGTGACAGTCCGAGCTTCGGGTCTTGTGACGGTGGAGTGTAGGGTTTAGTCACTATCGGCTAAGTCTAGCTACGTAGGTAGGTCCGTAGGTAGATAGACAGATGGACAAATAGACTGATAGACGGATAGATACATAATAGTATAATCAGAGTCAGCTTCCTACACCTACCTCCTAAACCCTAACCCCGAAAACCCTAAAGTCCTAAAAAACCCCTAAGCACCCTAAAACCCTCATCGCAGAAGCTCCAACACACTGAAGGCCCCCTACGTTGAGATGTTTGGCGGCCTTGCAGGGGGGGATGAGGTTCTAGGGTTGTCAGAGTTTAGGGGGTTAATAGGGCTTAGGGCAAGTTTAGTTTAGGGTTTAGGGGTCATAGGGCTTTGGGCAAGTTTAGGGTTTAGGGCTTATAGGGGTGTAGGTTCCAGGGTCTCGGTACGAGGGTCTGGTTTCAGGTTTGGGGGTTCAAGTTTAAGGTCTACAGGGTTTGGGGATTCGGGGTTAGGACCCGCCCTCAAGCTGCACTCCCTCGATCGAGGCGGCGTGAACGGCAGCATCCATTGAGCCGTGGACCTCGACAGAAAAGGTCCACAAACTTGGCGCTTACTGGCTTTCAGAATTTCAGTCTGGACATGAAAGCCATGTATCTATCTATCTATCTATCTATCTATCTATCTATCTATCTATATATATATAAACATACATACATACATACATACATACTTACATACATACATACATACATACATCCATACACACATTTACTTGCATACCTACATACTTACATACTTACATACATACATACATCCATACATCCATACATCCATACATACATACATACATACATCCATCCATACATACATACATACATACATACATACATACATACATACACACACACACAAGTGTATTTTTATAGCAGCCCTCATAGTACCGCGTTTGGCCCTGAGGGTGCGCCGGCTTGTTAGTTGGGCCTGAACCAGGACCTGGAACCATGGAAGCCTCGATCCTAAATCCAAAATGCACACCCCAACACCTTATAACCCCCTAACCCCCTAACCTTAACTCCTAAGCCAAGTACCAACAAAAAAACAAACTCTGCATGCCGTAAATGTAGACTCCTTCGGCGTCTTTTCGGGCATGGCGGGGGTCCTCTTGTGTTGCTGGCGTTCTCATGTTAAGGCACTGGACCGTGTATCTTTCATCATCTGCATGTTTGGGATTTCTTGTGTAGTGCATAATTCTCGGAAGTACTGCGGCTCCTTGATAGCCGTGCCTGGCACGCTGCCACAGAGCGCAAGTGCTTTTGTTGCCCCAGCCTGACTCCCACGCTGTTGTTGGCTCAAGTAGTATCTCTTTGCCGCTTGTTCCTCACTCCGCCAGCTTGGGAGAGCGGAGAATGACGCAACAACAGTTCCAGACAGGTGCCTTTTGTTTGGGGAGTTTGTTATGAGGATTTTTTTGTGTGATGTATCATGGCTTCAGAAGCGTTTATCAAGTACCCTGAGGGCCCTGAACCTTCAATCCAAGAGTGTTCGTAACGAAGCTTGAACTGCAGAGGGGGCCTTAGAGACTTATATAATCCGAAGGGTCCTATGTACCTGCATAGTGGAATGTAGGGTTTTTATATAAGGAGTTCCTATTATGGTTTAGGGAAGTATCCCCGACATAGCAGTGAGAGTTTGTGTCGGGCCGGTCCGGGCTTTGCAGTAGAAAACTTTGGTTTCTGGTCGAGGCCTTAGCACATAGAGTTGGAATATATGATGTAGTTCAACATGTAAGGCTTATGCCATATCAAGGTTTGACCGAATACAGTTTTAAGGTTAAAGGTTTATGTAGTCAACCGAAACCTGAACCCTGGCCTAAACCCTAAACCAAATGTGGGCAACCTCCCAGCATCCCTTTCCCAAAGGGTCCTACGCACTGGTATGTGAGATACTTCCCTAAATCATGATAGTAATTCCTATATAGAAACCCAACATTCTACTATATGATCGGTACTTAAGAGCCCTTATTGGACCCTTTGGGTTCGACCGGGAACAGACGTACCCATAGGCTCCTAAGTAGTTCCTTTTTGGGGTTACCTTATAGGATTAATAGGATTCTAAATATGGACCACAAAAAGGAACTAGTTAGGAGCCTATGGGCATGGCCAGACTCAACTGCAACTTTGCAACTCCAAGCCTCAGACTCATCCCTGGCAGGGTTGGATGAAGGGGTGAGGGGGGGGGGGGGTTGGGGGGGTTCATGGTCTAGACGGTTTTGGGGTTTCAGGGTTGGGGTTTAGGGCTTATAAGGGTTTAGGGTGTATAAGATGTTTGGATTTAGGCTTAAGTTTAGAGTTTAGAGCTCAACAAGAACCTAAGCCCACCCTCAACTCCAATCCGGCAATCGCCTCAAGGTACCTTCAACCTATTAAACCCTGAAAGGCCCAAATTGTCGGTTCAGGGTTTGAGCAGATTGGGTTTTAGGGTTTAGGGGCTTGGGGTCCGATAAATCCTGAACCTCTTGATGGGCTTTGGGCCTGTTGGCAAGGCGGCTGAGGAATCGAGGCGCCACCGAAGGGTGGCAATGCTGACGCCCCCGTTGCTTGTCTCAGAGTTTCAGGGTGGTCTATATGGGATCTACAAGGAATGAAGGTCTTCGCAAGCATGTAGGGCCTTCGGAGTTTCAGGGATGTAGGGCATTCACATGGATTTAGACTTGGTTTTTGTTGGCTTAGATGTCTTGGTGGTTCTTTGGAGGAGCCAATTTTACTGGGGTTTTATCAGGGCTTACTGGTAGGCCGATAGTAGAAGTCTGAACAGATAGTAGTGATATAGTTCCTGATAGTCCTGTCGCATTACATATTCCAGCAGAGAAACTCCCAAAGTGCTGTTCGTTACGGCCCATCTCCTCCCGATATAACCGATATACTTCTGGTATGCCACACCATGATATGCGCCGACACCTTAGTCGAACTATTTCTGCGCCCTGCCCCAAAAACAGGAAGATGCTTGCAGGACCATCTTTCGGAGTAAGTATAGGGCTCTAAGTACCTGCAGTATTTAACAGTATAATAGTGACTTGCAAGCCCAATTAAGATACTCGAGTTTATCCCTAAACCCTACCCATAGGCCCCTAAGTAGTTCCTTTTCGTGGTTTATACTTAGAATCCTATAAGGTAATCCCAAAAAAGAACTACTTAGGGGCCTATGGGTAAGCCCTAAACTCTCAAGCAGATTATAAGGTTTCCGGATCAGTCAAGTAGCAGCAGCTCAGGACGAGGTGGCGGAGAAGAGAGGGGTCTGCGCAGCCGTATGCTCGTGCCCTTGCGGCACCAAGAATGGTAATGCCTGTGTACAGGATTGTGCAGGGGGCTGTAGAAGGGTTGTTTCGGATTGAAAATATGGGCCTGCACAATAACTTGTAACTCCTCCTTGGTAGTCCCGAATCACTACGGCCCCTAGGATACGCTGTAGACCTTGAGCTGTTTTTTCGTAGAAGTACCCCGACAGGGAAGCCGAATGTACACTCATTCACGCTGCCTGGTTTCGAAATGCGAAACGTGCATGACTAGACTTGACCAAGCTCTCATATTAACTGACTCAGATAGATTCTGATGTGCCCGGTCAGGGTGACTATAGCTTCTAAAATTGCATATAACCCACCTAAAAAGGTACTTTTAGCTTTTCACCCTACTTACTGAGCCCCCAGTCTCAGTGTTCCCAAAGTACCCTACCTAAACTCTCTGGGTGGAGGGTTAAGGGGCTGGTTTCGGTCTTGGGTGTGGATCTCAATGGCTCTGAGAACCAAAAAGTGTCCAGGAAGAGTTCGTAAGGCTATTCTGCAGTATGCGATGATATTCTCCGAAACACCATTCCGAATCATCATCCCCTTTCATTTTGGTTGTGTCGGGGATGCCAGACAAATTTTGGGTTTGACTGCGTTTATGTGCTTCCGGGAATAGATCGAACAGCGCACCATGAAACCCCTTCGACTCGCTTCATGCTCCTCGATGATTCCACGGAGGAATTAGGAGCGGACGTGTATCTTCTGGGGTCTCTTGGGTTTGGGCTCTCAGGGTTGTGGAATTTAATCTGTTGACGTGTATCTCAGAAGTTTATGTGTTGCCCCGGCTTGTGCGTTGGAAGGCTTCACCAAAAGGGGCGGTGACGTTGAGAATGTCTAGTAGAATGGGGTTCTGATTAGGGTGTGTATGATCATCCGCAACAACTAGAATCACAACCGCCGGCCCAAAAACCGGATGCAGGAAGGCCCAATACCCCGCCTTCACCTTAATGCCGAAACCCGAACCCGATCCCCGAACCCTAAACCCTAATCTGTACCTGGAAAGCCAAGTTGCCCATAAATATATACAACCTTAAAGGAATAAAGGGCAACAGTTACCCCAAATTATGGTAAACTGGCGCTCACTAAAGCCAAACCCTGAACCAGGCGCCCGAAATGCAATCCTTATATAGACGGTGCAGGACTTGTAGCATAATGAAGACCACAGGTTGACAGTTGACAGTGTCTGTCTCTCCTGGAATAAGGCAACGCGCATCCATAGATTAGGGCCGAGGATTTTGAGTTTAGGGTTGAAGGTTTTTTCGGGTCAGGCTTTGGGGTTACGAACATCAGAATATCATCCGAGGCCTTGATTGGTTGGAGGTCTACCTCTAAACACATAGCCTTTCCTCCTCGAGCTTTATCGACCCGAAAGATCAGCCGTGGTTTTCGGTTAAGGTATGTATGCATGTACATATATATATAACTAACCCCAGGAACACAGTGAAACCCTAAACTGGCTTCTACCAAAAGCCCCTAAACCCTCTCTCAATGTGTATAGCTGAGATGCAAAGTTGCCAAAAATGGCTTCCCGTACAAACCTACACCGTTAATACCTGCCGTAACCCCAAAGAACCCCTTTGAAGGACGTCCCACAACACTTGTGGGATTCCAGCGGGGAAGACCGCTTGCGTTTGCGAGGTTGCTCCTCTCCATTCCGTCCCTCGTGGGTGCCTCCACATGAAGAGTTCCAAGAGGAGTTTTAGGGTTTAGGAGGTCTGTGGTTTTGAGTTCGGGATTTAGGGTCTGGGGTTCGGGGCCAGGGGCTCAGGGTTGGGGTTAAGGGTGATTCAGGGTAAGCCAAAGAAGCCCCGTTGCCTGTGTAACGGGTTCCTGTTCCTGAAACCAAATACCAAAGTTGTATAAGGTGTTTGATAGCCCAAAGCAGCATGGAACCCGAACGTTGAAGAGGCTTCTTCAAGTCTTCCGGGGTGTTTCAGCCCAGGAATGTGACTTTGTTTAAAGGTGTTCCTGATTCACCATTCACCGCCTAGGTACGAGCTAGTCCGATGTTCGGCTGACTGGGAACACTGTGCATCTGAACCGGAAATCTTACGAATCCGAGGTACCTGATGTTGGCCTCTGATCGTTGGCTGGTTTTTTCAGATCGCATGGTATCAAATTGGATGCTTGGCCTGAGAAAGTGACAGGGACATCTCTTGCATCCAGCCATATCCAGCCTTTTCCAACTCGAGTGTGCAGGGACAGTGGCAGCTGGAAACTGGAAGCTTAGAAGCTTCACACACGGTGTGGTCATGTTCGATTTCGGATTTGCTGGCTCTGGCTCTAGTTGGCATTTTTCTTCTCGGCATTTGCGGCTTTGGGGTTACGGTTTCCCTGGTGCTCTTACTTCGAGTTGCAGGGCTCAGCCTCACTAGCTAAGGGTACACGGCGGCGTTTTGTTGATGTTTTGGTTTTGTGCATGTGATGTGTCTGTGTGCGTGTGTGTGTATGTGTGTTAGTTAGTTAGTGTTAGTTTCATTCAGGTACCAACATCGAGCATCTCTTCTACGCCTTGGAGCTTTGCGTGACAAGTGTTCTTGTCCGGACCTCGGTAACCTCAGCTGCTTGAGAAGTTGTTGGGATATGTAGAAGAGCGGGAGTAGACATAACTTCACTCATACGCCATGCAGCTCTAAATTTCGCGGTGACGTCTTCTTCTCCTTGCCCTCCTTCTGCACAACATATATGTAAGGCACTGCACCTGCTACTATACATAAGAGTCCACCAGCTTTCATCCAAGACGGCACCCTGGAATGCTGCTTGTGGCCCAGTTTCAACCCAGCTGCACCCTGAACCCTGACTCTTAGGGCTGGGGCGCCGCTACAAAATTTCCACGAGCCCTGCCCAGACGACTCTTCTTCATCTTGTGGGGCAATTTATGTTTCTTCAGGCTATATAGGATAATGAATTTGAGCTCTGTTTGTGCTCCCAAGCTTTTGCGCCATGTCCGGCACCCCCGAGCCGAACCAGTTCTAGATCTCTGCGAGGTGTGATCACCGGAGAAGTTCACGCTTCTTGTTCATTGGGAATTGAGGTCACGAACATCTTCCAGTTCGGATGGTGGAGGTGTAAGCAGCGCGGGGGCGAGCTGACCCACTGGCAGAGGCACGTGATGGGGACCTCCAGCCAGTCGGGATGAGCTTGAGCGAGGGCAGGAAGCAGAAGCCCCACGACCAAAGCATCTTAAAAAACCCCGAAACCCCCAAACCCTGAATCCTAAGCCCTAAACCCTGCACTCCAGGTGGGACGCCGCCTACTTCCTTGGAGCCGCCATTCCCATGAACTTGGGAATGCCTCTAGCCGTGGTCCTCATCTACATCGGCGAATGGGGTAGCTTGCTGGGTTTAGAGTGTAGGGTTTAGGGTGTAGCTGTGTCAACTTTCACCTACCTTGGTGGGTTCCTACAACTCTTTGTGAAGAAGATATGGGTAGTTTCTATTAGAGCTCCGGGCTTTAGATCCTTAGCCTTTCCCCTATGGCAGGCTACCCCGACTCCAAGATGTGGCATTCCGGCAGCTGGATGCCCAACACCGTTCATGGGATCACCCTCTACATCTTCAAGTGGCTCCTCGGCTTGGCAGCAGGACTTTCCACATTTCAGGTTTAGGGTTCTGTTGTTTCAGGGCTGAGGTAGGGTAGGGAGGGTTTAGGGATTTGGGGTTCAGCGTTTCAGCTTCCGTCGTTTCGGCTTGGGACTCCAAGGTTGTAGGGCTCAGGGTCTGGTCGAAGCCCTACCTATAGCCTCCATTGTAGTTCCTTTTTGGGGTTACCTTTTGGGATCCTTAATATAAAATTGGTTAAACCAAAAAAAGGAACTACAATGGAGACTATAGGATGTATTTCCTGAAGCCCCCCGCCCGCTTTTCTCCTGTGATCCCAAAGCCTTCGTGGGCTTTGGAGCTTTGGGGTTCAGGGCTGGACACAGTTCTTTTAGGGGCCCCCCCCCCCCCGGAAGTTTTTATATCAGAGGATTACAAAACTCACCTGCAATACGTAGGAATTGGTAGCGAAGGTAGGTAGGGCTTTGGGGGCTTAACTTCTTCAATCCCCGCAAGTCTGCTTTGGACAAGAGAAGTCTACGTACATAATATGCAGGGCCGGCAGATCATCTGCCAAGGAAGATGTCAAGGAACCCCCATTCCCTAACCACCAAGTTCCGGAGTCCGAAGCCGTTCTCAGAACTTGAAGTGCTCCTGCCCTAAACCCTAAACGCTTAGTTCCTAAGCCCTACACATCTTAAACCCCAAACCTTAGCCGACTCAAGGGGGCGAGAGGGACACGAACCTGCAAAGAAACAAGCCCAAGGCAGGAAACCTGTGCAATACCCCAGGCCAAAAAGTCCAGTTTAGGGTTTGGGGTTTGGGGTATAGGGTTTGGGGTTATGGGTTTCCCGGTTGCAGATGGCATGACAGCAGGGATTTTCACAAGAAGTCTGTGGAAGTGTATGGAGGCCCAAGTACATACTATCAAGGTATGTGGACTCTTAGGAAGTACAGTGGCTGTTATACGGTTTTCTCAGCGCTCTGTCGTTTTCTTTTTTGTTTTGTTGGGGGGGCTACCTAGGGCTTAAGGAATAATTAATGGCCACCCCTTATTGTCACTATAGTCCCTAACATGAGCACAGTACACTGATGTATAATGTACCCCGAAACCCTATTCTAATTATTGAGGCTCCCACATTATCCACCCAGTAACCACTGCCTCGAAAGGCTTGGCGTGATCTTCCTAACCATCGGTGTCTTGAAGGCCACGCAACTGCACACCAAGATCATGAAGAAGTGGCATGGCTGCATGAGAGCTTGGATTTTGTAATTATCTCGTTGAGCAGATCATGTTCCGGGAGCTTTTCGGCTTAGAAAAGCATATGACTCCATCATTCGGCTGTGGTGATCATGGCATCCGCTTTTCGAGGCTGAACAGCAGCACTTGCGGACCGCAGGTTTTCAAACTTAGAGGTTCCAAAGTCCTTCGAGCCCCGAACCCTTAATCTTCCCTAAAAAGTCCTTCGAGTCATAAACCCGTAAACTTTCCTAAAAGTCCTTCGAGCCCCGAAACCTTAAGCTTCCCTAAGCCCTGCACCTGAAAGCCCTGAAGCACTAAGCTTCAAACCTCTAAGCTCTAAACTCCCCTGGTCAGTAAACTCCGAATTCCGTATGGGTAAACCCCCAAAGTGCAGAACTCGATGGCCGACTCCTGGTAGCTACTATTCACTCGAAGCCACCAGCTCTGAGGGTGAATGTAGGGTTTAGGGTTTAGGGTTCAGCGTATAGGGTTTAGGGTTTAGGGTTTAGCAGCATGTAGGGTTTAGGGTTTAGGGTTTAGCAGCATTTAGGGTTTAGGGTTCAGCTGCATTCACTATCGGGGTCCTAGCTGTGGGGAAGTGGCCCAAACCACAAGAGTACCCTAAAGCCCTAAACCGATAGGAACCCTACTTTCTACTATGTAAGTACTTGGGGCCCTTTTATGGGATGTATAGGGGTCCAGCAAGTAGGAGCCTGCACCGGCCTTTAGGGTTTAGGGCTTTTAGGGGTTAGGGTTTAGTGGTTTAGGGAGGGTTTAGGGTTTAAGGTTTGTGGGTTTAGGGTTTAGGGGTCCGAAGGATTTGAGGGTCACTTCCCAGATTCCCACACCCGAAACCAGTTTAGTAAGCCTTGTACCACTCGTTGTGGAACCTTTTCAGAGAGACCACATAGACGGGTCGGAATGAACAGGTATATTCCTGAGTTATAGAACCCTCTTATCGGAACTCCTAAAGTAGTTTGATTCTATCTATGAAGACCCCGGTACTAACCCCCCCCTCATAATACCCTCATTTCAAGACCTCATAACAACTCGACAACTCTCAGAGCCCCTTTAACAACTCTACATGGCACTTTCGGGAACCCCCTGCCCCAGGTGGAGGAAGCTTCGAGGTAGCAGGCAGCCAGCAGAGGCCGGGTAGGGGCTTCAGCTTCATGGATTCTTGTTAAGGATGTTTTAGTTTCAGTTGCCGCTAGATTGTGAGGTTGAGGGTATAGGGTCGTTGGGGCTACAGGTACAACAAGGACACTCCAAATCCTATAGACCTGACAGGGCAAATCCTCCGGACCCTCGCCGAGTCTCTATGACAACAACTTGGTGAGACTTTCAACAACTAAAACGCCTAAAGCCAAGGCCAAAAGCTTAACCCTCAATGCCATCTCATCTAAACCCAAGCCTCAGTCTTATATACTTATAGCTGAAAGCTTGAAGCAACACCGACCTGCGAACCCAAACACCCTAAACCGAAAAAGAAGTCTGCCCCTGTGAATTGTACCATAATGAGCCCCAAAACCGTCTTCGACATACCATGAACCCTCAACTTAGGGTTTAAGTTTTTGACGCTGCGGGGCGGGCCCGAAGAGTCACGCCTCGATTGCAACCTTGCTATTCTTGCAAGGTTGCTGCCGCTGCATGAAGCGAGGAACGGATGCATGTGCCGCTTACCTTCTCTTAGCCCATAGGCCCCTAAGTAGTTCCTTTTGGGGATTACCTTGTAAGATTCTATTCTAAATACAAACCACAAAAAGGAACTACTTAGGGGCCTATGGGTAAACCCTAAACCCTAAAGCCTAAGAGATGGCGTCAATGATTGGGGTCATGCGCTGTTGGATTAGGGTTCTCAGAGGGTTCAGGGGTTTGGGGTTGAGCGTTTAGGGTTCAGGGCTTAGTATAAGCCCTAATAAGTCAGAGGTTCTGACTCGACGATGTAACAGCGTTGGCGCTGGACTTTCTGTTTTCGCTTCAAGCTCCCTACACTTCCCAGACTTCAGGAGTATGTAGGGTTATATCCCTGCAGGGGAGCTAGACCACCATCAATATACGCTGTGACTACGCGGGGTTTTATCAGTTTTTTTCATCGTGGTTTATCATCCTTTGTTCAGGTAAGGTGTTTAATAGGGTTTGACTTCAAAATACCCTAAACCCTAAACCCTAAGCCGTAGTCAAGTCATGCTTAGCTGTAGCTGTACTTAGGGCCTCCTGAACCACCAGCAGGGTTTGCGGTTCATCGTTCACGGTTTGCTCTAAACCCTACCTTCACCCCGAATAACCTACTTTTTTGGGGACTTATATAAGGAGAGGAAGAGTAGGCTCTCCAGTCCAGGGTGCAGGTAAACCCTAAACCAAATCACCTCCGATCTCCCGAACACACTTGCTAGTGGCCTCAGCAAAGCGACTCCCTAATAGGGTTTAGGGTTTTCGGATCCAGAATCCCAGGATACGCCACTACAAAGTAGACAGCGAACACTAAGTTTGTATTTATTAAAATGTGCAAAACACATGAACTTAACTTCAAAATCATAACCACCCGAGCTCCTCAAACGCAGCCGCAGCCCTACGGTGCGAGGCGCGGGCTTTGTCGGCTTGCACAAGTCCGTGCGTACGATGCGACTGAGGGTTCAACCCCTGCGGTTAGGTCTATAGGCTGGAGGGTTTTGAGGTTTCGGGAGTTTGGTATCATGGTTCTCGGCGCGCACTTTTCATTGTAACTAGTAGGACCCTTGCTGTCTGGACTCCTGATAAGTGATCCTACAGTTTAACGAGCCCGCGCGATTTTTCCCTAAACCCAAAACTCCTAAATTCTAAACCCTGAACCTTGAACCTTTAAGCCTTAAACCCTAAACCCCACAATGTTTGTACAGTTTTGGCCCAGAAGCCGAACAGTCTTGCGTGGATTTTGTCGGCTTTGACAACTCCTCGTGACAGGGTCTCTGGGCAGATCCTCGGTTCGCGGGAAGGAGTAAAAGCCTGCGCAATCGTGCTGAAGGGTTTAGGGGTTTAAGGTTTTAGGGTTTAGGGTTTAGG
This sequence comes from Symbiodinium necroappetens, assembly GCA_905231915.1. Taxonomy (NCBI): domain Eukaryota; class Dinophyceae; order Suessiales; family Symbiodiniaceae; genus Symbiodinium; species Symbiodinium necroappetens. Next base: position 2,730 of record CAJNJA010016575.1, on the reverse strand, counting down.
GTTTAGGGCTTAGGGATCCCCTTCAAAAGCTTACAGAAACAAACCAGGGATGTGTGGCTGCAGCCAGTTATCCGGAACTCACACCGGACTTTGCGATGAGTGGTGTCAGAATTTTGGACTGAACAGCTCAGGTTTATATAAGTACACAAGATCGCAGGACTGTGGTTGATGAGAGGGAGTGTTGAATACGTATCATTCCTAAAACCTATAACCGTAGAAAGGCCATAGATAGTGGGCCACAGACAGTGAATTTGTTACAGAGCCGAAAAAAATGAGAAGGTTTGGGGGGGTTTTGGGGTGTATGTCTTTCTTTTTTTTTGTGGGGGGGGAGGGGGGGACCTAGCTCTGAGGGCTTGCTTGGTAATCGGATTTCCGAACGACCAGAACACTTGGGCCCACTCCTTCCTGAGAGCCCTGGGTGAGGAGACCAGGAACAGGGGCAGCTGCAAACCCAGCTGCCCTTGCTTGCAATTTTCAGCACGTCGTCCTGTAAAGGTATCTACCCGCCTGCCAGGGTTTCAGAGTTCTGGGCTCCGAGATGGGTTGACTGCTCCCTTAAGTGCAGTAGTGTTGAAATTGGAGCACCTGCGCCTGCGAACCAGCATGTTGTTGGCACCATGTCGCGGCAACGGAGAAGAGCCAGAGTGATCTGGAGGTTTTCCGAGAGCTGTCTGGGATCAGCTATCTGACATCGAAGCCTAAATCAGATGAATCGCTTTGCTGCTGTGCATTGATTCCGCAGACTCTCGGGGATAGACCTTCAGTGAGGATTGCTTTTCTCTGGCTGCGATAGATTTGCATCGCAGGTGTGAATCAGGTGGACTGACTGTTTCCCCAAAAGCCACAAGCCCCCACATGGAAGGTCCTACACCCTAAACCCACTAACAACAATAATAATAGTAATGATAATAACAGTAATAATCACAACAATAATAACAATAATAATAAT
>CAJNJA010016574.1:0-11298 GCA_905231915.1 Symbiodinium necroappetens | reverse complement strand
GGGTTTAGGTTTTCGGGTTTGAGGTTTGGGTTCAAGGTTTAGGGTTTAGGGCTTTTGGTTGTGGGTTTAGGGTCATGGGGGCTTGGGTTTAGGTTTCGCAGGTTTGTTTGCGGAGTTCTGGACTAGCTGAGCACTTGGACCATGGACCTCGGAGTAGTTCCTGCTAGAGACCATGATCCTGTAATCTGAACATGGCCACACCCGGGTAGGTGTAGTATTACCACAAGTTACCGCATACCGTCCCTGTGATCTTCTAACTTCTAATTCAGTCCAAAACTCTAAACCCACCCTAACCCAACCCTCCTAACGATCCTTACAAGCCACTATGATGCCGGCATAGATCCATAAATCCCGAACGCTAAGCTTTCCAGACGGAGTGTGGGCCTAGTTTTTGTTATGCGCATGCTGTCCGACTTCTGCTTCCACCAGATCTCTATCTTTTTGCAGTAGTTTTCTGATGTACATGGGAACTAGTATTTGCACTGACGGATCGGGGTGCCCTGGTGGCACGGAGATGTTGATTCAAGAATTGAACACGCCACCCTGCCCGTGCAGCAACCTGTTGGCAAGATAAAGCCTTAAACCCGAGATCGTAAACCCAGAAACTCAAAGCCCCAATACCCTCAAACCCTAAAGCCCGAAACTCTAATACCCTAAGCCTGCATCTTGGGTTCGTCCTAGCCAGGCGGAGGCAAACAGAAATATCCTCAACCATAAGGCCAACCAAAAACCAAAGCTGCAATTGTCAACAGAGCCTCTTCTTCGGAACGCCTTGTGCCTTGATGTGGGCTCCTAGATAGTCACCTGTACACATTATGGGATACAGATTATGAAGCGTTTATACTTTCAACGAAAAAAGCTTCTATGTTTTAGAGTAGATTCATTTTTGGGGTGCATACTCTTCTATACAGGATAGTGACAAATGGGTACATGGACGCTTGGGTTTCGGATCTAAGCTCGTGCACAAAGCTTCCTTCAATGAGTCGCCTGGGGCGCACACGGAGTTTTGGGCAAAAAGCAATTATTCCCTTCACTTCCGGTGCATGTTTTTGTTTTTAAGGTTTGCTGCTACAACTGATGTGGGAGCCGACCCCAGGCGAAGTGCGAAGCCTGTTGCAAAAAAAGGTTTGCACCAGGGAGCCCATCTCATTGCATTGCCTTATCCGGTTGGACAAGCATCTGAGGCCCAGCTTGATTTAGAACTTGTCGCTTGTATAACGAAGATCAAGATTTGAAGCCGATGGGGTGTCGGGTCGTGTTCGGGATTCGGACATTACGCTAGCCCCCACTTGGTCTTCTTGCCAGCATACAAGGGTGGGCTTTTGTTCAGAGACCCAAGAGCCCTTTATCCAGGAACCTGCCTGAAGCAATAGTGGGACGAAAAAAGTGGACATTCGTAAGGATCCATTGTTGATTGATAAGTTGGAGCCGCAGGAGCTGTGCCAAAAGCATGTACGTTAGCAATCCCGGCCCAGGCAGCAGACCAGCGGCGGCGCTTGGTTGGCATATGGCGCCAGGTGCATCTTAGCTCGGGTGTGTGCGTGGGTGGCCGAGCTTTGGGGTGTAGGGTTGACAGTCAGTTCGATATATCATGACTCAAGGATATAGAAACATGTCAAGCTGTGTTCATCAGCGAACTCAGACTTTATGAGTTGAAGTTAATCTCGTGTTGAACGTTGGGCTTGTGATGATTTCGTTTACGAATATTTGTCAAAGGCTGCAAAGGGCCAACGTTTCTTGCCACGATTTGGCAACTCTTCAGCTGAGGGGTTCTTAATATAGGGGTGGGAAGACTTAGTAACAGCCTCTCATCGTACCTTACTGATTACCTAATAGAGTTCGACACTATCATAGACACCAAAACTGTGTTCCAAGTGTTCAGGCCCCGATGTTGGGGTTTTGGGGTCTCGGGTAGTGGCATGATTGGCATGCACTTAGTAGCTGAATGAGTACACTTTAAACTTGTTGGGGTAATATGACTCCTTGTGAAACTCAAAGTGTATACGTTTTTGGCTTATGAACTAAGTGCAGCTACTACAGACCGCACGACGACAAGGAAGAAAGCGCATGCCGCTGTCGTCCTCCATGCCATCCTCCTGGTGCTGGTTATGGTTTAAGGTTTGCCTTCGCTCTTCACCAATCAAAAACGGCAGTTTGACAGCTGCCGCAAATTGCAACACGGCCCCATGTCAGGTAATGCATCAATGTAGCAGTTTCAGAAGTCAGGGAGCTTTACATTGTACATAAGGCCCGGAATGTCCCGAAAGGACTTTAATCGTTAAGCACATCTAATCTAGCACATCATTAAAATCCCCATGTCACAGAATGCATGAAAGAATCGGGTCGCTTAGCAAACCCTCAGCACCCCTTTCCGGATGTACATTAAACTACACAGGGATCCTTCGCATGGTTTAAGCCCTGGTGCAAGGTATATCCCTCAATTCTGTGCAAGGCTTCGATTCTGTGTAAGATGGCCAGAAGCTGTCGGCTAAGGTATAGGACTATGAGACTATGCTTCGGGGCCTGGGGTGCAAGCTCAACACGCTCGTCCAACTGTTTAAGATAGCTATACTTTGCGGGATGCGAGTGACTTCAACATCAAGTCTGGGCCCCATACCCCCATACTTCAACACCCGAATCTAAGCTTTAAGCCTTAAGCCCTACAACACTAAGCCCTACAACCTTCACCCATCCTCAAGCCGAAATCCTCATCCGTAAATCCCGAGCCCTGAAAGCCCAAACCCCTGAAGAACCCTTAAAGGGATCTATGAGGGTTCTAAGAAGTGTTCTATAAAGGTTTAGGGCTTGAAAGAGAGCTACAAGGGTTCCCTTAGGGTTTAGGGTTTAGGGTTTAAAGAGAGCTACAATAGGGTTCCCGTAAAGGAACTGCGGCTTTGCTGCTCAGCATGGCAGGTGGATGCGGTTGCCACCCTTGAAGCTGCGACCCTGATCACCGAAGAGCTGCAGAGGTCCTTTCGGGTTCCTTAAAGGGTTCCTTAAAGGGTTGCTTTAGGGTTCCTTAAAGGGTTCCTTAAGGGTTTAGGGTTTAGGGTTCCCGAACTGTGGGATTGTGGACGTGCGTCAGTCGTTTTGGCAGCCAGCCAGCCGCGAAAACCGCAGCCCGCAGAAATCCTAAGCCTTTCCGGTTGGCAGCTTGGCAATAGTCTTTACCTTAAACTTATGTACGGAAGTTGTGAGAAGGAGCCCAAGAAAGGTCGGGAATTCAGGGGCCCGGTAAAGGTTGCAGAGGACCCGAAGCATGCAGTTTCAATTTTCACTCCGGGTCTCCCAGCACTAGCTTTCGTCCTATAGCTGCTTGAGGGGTTTCGGGTGGTATATGGGCGGACGAAGGAGTATAATTAGTATAGTCTAGTAATATTGTCCTGACAGTCCCGAGCTCCAACGACTGCGCCTTGAACACGAAGAGTCCGAGCCGCGAATCCCAATTGCGAGAGGCAGGGCATCCTCGGGTGCGTGTGCGTGTGCGGGTGCGGCTGCTGCTGGTGGTGGTGTTGTTGTTATCCTTAAGGACGAAATGACCCTTAACAGTAGGGGCCCTGTACCCTTATACTATGAATCCCTATATGGTTATATGAACCCTCAAACCTTTAGGGTTCATTTCGTCCTTAAGGATTGCTATTGCTTCATTGATACAAGTATTCAAGTGTACACCACCAGGCCCGACTCGAATCATTAAGGTCCCTGGCCCTAATAAGCTCGAAAAGCCTTAAATCCCGCATAGAACCTCTATAGAACCCCTGAAGCAAAAATTTAAAAAAAACACTGCAGAGAAACCCTAAAGCCTAAACCTTAAAGCCCTAAAGCCTAAACCGTCAACCCTATTCCATTGCATCCCAAACGTAGCACTGCGACAACCCTGCCACCGGAGCCGAGAGAACCCACTGTTTCTAAAGTTCCCACAAGGTGATAACGAGACTAAATGGTTTAGGGGTTACTGGTTTAGGGTTTACGCTTTAGGGTTTAGGGTCCCATTAAATGAACCCTATATTATGCTTATGGGAACCCTTATTAAACATCGAGGCATTCACATAAATCAGTCGATGAAGGAGAATATTCGTAGTATAGACTCTTTAACTCAACATGATTTAAGAATAGCAGTGTTGATACGCATAGCAATATTGGCAAACAACCGTTGTAGCAAGAGTAAGATCCATCGCTTTTCAGTCATCATAGGGTGATTTTCTTGAGCATGCCTCAACGTCTCAGAACACTGAGAGTTTTCAGATGGGTAGCTCTCTAAGTCAGGGTCCCTTTTTAGATTCCCAATATAGCACGGCACCCTTATGAAAAAAAAGAGACCCCCAGAAGGGACCCTAATTTAAAGACCTACCCAGATGTGGTCTTCGGGCGGGTGCGTTTGGCGATCAAGGCGCTAGACCCTTGAATGTAGTACCTTTTATTGGATGACCTATCTTATGGTTAGGATCCTATAATAAGAAACTAAGGTAACCAAGAAAAGTACTACATGTAAGGGTCTAGGTACAACCCAAACTAGCGGCCTTAGGCTCCCCACCACGTCCCCATGAACCCAAATGCCTTTAACTTTTCAGGCCTTAAGTCACTCCATGGGAACCCCTAAACCCTAAACTCCATGGGAACCCTTAAACGGCCCTAAACCCTAAACTCCGTGGGAACCCCTATAAGGCCCTTAACCCCAAACTCCGTGGGAACCCCTAAACGGCGGCCCTAAACCTTAAACTCCATGGGAGTCCCTAAACCCTAAACCCTGAAGCCTTACGATCCCGGGCGCCGAACCCTTCATTCTACTCTGGAGCCTTGCTCGGACTGCCTGGTTGGAAGGACGACCAGCGAAGCGGATCCGGACTTGTCCGGCAAGTCTTTCGAGGAGATTCGGGCGCCTGGGTTTGAGATTTTTGCTGGGGGGTTCATAGCATAGGGCTTCCTAAAGGGCTTCATGATGTTACACACGGTACGCAGAAGGTTTTGCAGGGCTTTAAGGGCTTAGGGTGGCCGTCCGAGAGTTCACCGTTCAAAGGCCTGGAATTTTTGCAGTTCAGGTTTCAATCTTTAGGGTTCAGGGTTTTGTGTGCTAGGGTAAAGGATTCTACAGCTGGGGAGTTTAGGGAATATAGGGCTTCTATAAGGTATATAGACCGTCTATAAGGCTCCTAAAGCAGTAACTACCCACCTGAAAATGGCCTAGATTGGGGGCTGCGGCAACAAGTGTGCGAGACAGCCACATTTCTCAGAGCGAGTGCGACAGTAGCTGCCCTGCAGGCGCAGCCTGATCCCTCACAACCCCCAAAACCGGTTACTACCCAGAGAACCCAATGCCCCTTAATTAAGGAAGATACCGTAAATTATCGGGGCCTTAACAATATGGTTTAAGGTAGATTCCTTAATTGAGGGGTATTGGGTTCTCTGGGTAAGTGCAAAGTTCAGCAGGAGGATGCAGAGAAGCCGGCGGCCGAGCCTGCCTCTTTGCAAGCGGTTTAGAGCTTGGCTAGCTTGCGGCGGAAGAGGCGGAAGAGGTGTCCTTATACTCAGACGTCAGACAAGTTCGTGCCCTCTGACAGTCCTACGTACTAAAAATCTGCATCTACCGTTATTCCCTTCCGGTCGCCTTTTTCCTGATGTGTTTAATCGCTTCCCCTTGTATTTGACACTACTGCTTGTTATAATAACACCGCTTCGTGGAACATCCTCCAGAACACATTCCCGCTTTTTGAAGACCTGCTGTGGAGTACGGCGTCAGGAGCAAGAGCAATACGATCAGGGTCTGCAGAGAGAATCCACCCTTGTAATACCGACGTGTTTCGAGTTTGCAATGTGAGGAGTTCTCCAAATTAGGGTGCCGGTTAGGTCCCCATAAGAGTGCGGCGCCCTTGAGAACTTCCCATGTGGGTGGTTCGGGGCTTTTGGCTCTAAAGCTTGGAGTAGGTCTTGATCCATGGCATGGCCCATTTGGTTTTTGGATGTCCTAGGGCATGGGATTTAGATGATCCGCGTAGCCGACAGCCATCTAAGACCCGAAGTGTTCCCAAGATCTCGCCGAAACCCTGTCTCCGCCCCTGAGCCCCTACACTTGCATGTTCACCTACCGGCAGCCTCAATGCCCTACCGCGGGGAGGGTTCTTCTACAATCCTTCAAGTGGTTTAGGGCCTAGGGTTTCAGGCAAAAGGGGAGCCCAATCTAGATCCAGAATACGAGGATCCTTGTCAGAAGTCTGAAGTACCCCTCAGGAGGAACGCCGATGGAGAACCCGCAATAGAGTCCTACGGTTGATGGTAGAAATCCTGCATGACCCCATAATAAGGAATAGGCCACAACTCCCAGAGTTTAGGGTCCTTAAGGTGATGCAGGAATTGGATCATCAGCCCATTGTCTGCCACAATGGTTTTGGGGGGTTCGGCCCGGTCAGGCTTCAGGCTTCGGGCTAGGGATGGCCAAGCGCCCCACTCTGGTTTATGTACAGCTCCCATCTTCAGCTTCGTGATCTGGGACTTTCCGAAAATTAGGGGTACCTTATTTTGGGGTCCTTACAATAAGGATCCTACTATTTAGGGTACTATATTGGGGTCCCCTGTTTTCGGAAACCCCCATCTACACCTTTATGACCTTTGAAGCCTCCCCTACACCCTGAAACCTGCGCCCTAAGCCTGTTAACCACTTCAAGCCTTTCTTCAACCCCAAAAACCCAGCCTGTGAACCCGATCAACAGATGCAGTTGCCTAAACCAATTCGAAAATAAAGCCGCATCGGCACTATTATGTTGTGTGTGTGTGTGTATACATACATATAGATAGATAGATAGATAGATAGATAGATAGCTAGATAGATAGATAGCTAGATAGATAGATAGATAGATAGATAGATAGATAGATAGATATATATATATATACTTATTTATATTTATATTCATATATACATATATGGTACTATTGGTAGTTCAGACCTCGGCCTTCACCCCTACATCCTTAACTCTGCGCCGTGAACCCTAGATCCTGAATCTAGGTTATGCTCTTCAATCCTCCACGTTCTCCCTTCAAAGCCCCTATAAACCTTTATAAACTCTAAACCCCTAAATCCTAAACCCCTGAGCCCCTTATAGTACCCTAAACCTCTATAAACTCTAAAACCCCTAAATCCTAAACCCCTAAGCCCCTAAATAGTATCCTAAACCTCTATAAACTCTAAAACCCCTAAATCCTAAACCCCTGAGCCCCGAAAAGTACCGAGGACCCCGACGGCTGGTACGCACTTGGGCCCGATACTTTTGCTTTGATGCCGCCGCAGGGTTGCAAAGCGAAGCCAACATGTGGAGGGTTCTCTAAATTAGGGTTCCTTTTTCAAAAGGACCCCAGAACGGACCCTAATTTAGAGAACTACCCATGTGTGTTCAGCAATGAAGGGTTTAGAGTTTAGGGTTTGGCTTTCGGCATCCAGGAAAGCCTCTCCTGACTGTTTCCTGCCTCATGTCTCAAAAAGCTACCTCCGGGGTGGTGATCGTCGCAGCTGCTCGTGTTTGGACCCTCATGTCTGCGTCCTGTTTCTCGCACCAGTCAGATGCATGAGGGCCTAACCCCTAAACTGGGTCCTTGTTGGATACAATTCTACATTATAAAAACCCTATTAGGCTCGAAAATGATCATCTTTAATGTGGCCCCAACAGGGAACCAGTAACCCCAAACCCTAAGCGCCTAAACCCTAACGGTCCAACGGTCTGCCCACGAGAACTTCTTTGCAGCCGCCTTTTGTCTCGCCTTGGGGGCTGGTGGTCTCTGTCAGGTCCTGTAAAAGAGGGCCTGACAAGTTTAGGGTTTAGGGGCCCGGGCCCTCCAGGTATCATAGACATATGTATGTATGTATGTATGTATGTATATATACATATATATGGTCCCAAGCAAGGGAGGTATGTGGTCCCAAATGATGGGTATTGAGGGTCCAATAGAGGGTAGATGGAGGGCTTTGGGAGAACTATCAACATTAGTCCTTGGCCAGCAGCCCAAGTTGTAGAATGGCTGTTTGGAGTTTAGGATGGCTATGTCGATCATATAGGGGCCTCCCCGACTAGGGTTTCGGCCTATATTCTGCCAGAGATTTTGCTCAGGAAAACTGTGGCGTTGGACCGCGAAGCGATGGCTGTTCCGCGGTGGATGGTAGGCCCTACACCCTGCACTCCTCAACTTCTGGAACCCTTACAGTAAGCTGTCAAGCGAACTAAGCGAACTATGTAGGGCTTCTAGAATCCATAGGAACCCTCTAAAACGCAAAGCCAGCTGTAGGGCAGTTGAACAGTCAGTGCATGTTCGAAGGGTCTAGGGCTCAGGCTGTTTAGCATCAAATGGGTAAGCTCTGCGACTCTAGGGGTTTTGGGGTTTAGGATTTAAAAGGGTGTTAAAGAGGGTTTGAGGTTTGGGGGCTTCCATCGTCTGGGATCTTAGTGGCATTTTAGGGGTCAGTCCCGTATTTTGAGCGAGGTGCCTCGGATTTCATGCTCTTGAAGCGTTTCAACACAACGAAAGCCACCAGCCAGCGAAAACAGATCGAAGCCCAAACCCGATCATCTGGGTCCCATAAGCCGTGTACAGGGGCATCCTTCTTTGCCTGGTGGTACAGTAGTCTTGTGGAGCTTCATTATAAGACGATTTATAGGCAATATCCACGTCTAGGTGTTTTCTTATGTGTTCTTTGGAAGGGCCTATAAACACCCCCCTTTTTGCCTGCGCAGGCCATGGATTGTGAGAATTCTGCTTGCGAAGATCAGTGCATCTACTAATAGTACAAGCTGACATGTGGCACCTGCTAGATATCCATGATAATAACGAGATACAGAACGTACTTACATCATAAACTACCTTTTTGCACGTCTACCTGGTCTATCCGGTTACTTATCTCAAGCGAACCTTCACCTGTTCGTGATGCTGAGAACTATAGCTGTAGTTGTAGGTTTGTGGTTTGTGCACATGCGGGGAACATGTATTCATATAGGCGCATGTATGCACATGTATATGTATATGTATAATATACAACATGTTAATACAACACTTACATATATATATATATACATATAACATGTACTGTAGTTGTCAGTTGTGTATATGCACGACTTCGAAATGCTATTGTACTGTACGTGTTCCTTCCCCACCCAGGTTGGCCTCGCATGGCGGCCCACGCCCGAGGGCACCATGGTGGGTCTTCTCATCGACTTCGCCGGGGGCGAACTGAGGGTTCGAACGCCAGGCTGAGCCAGGAAGCCCTGCGAAGAGCAGAAAAAAGGAAGCCCTTTAGGGTTTAGGCCTTTTTGGGCTTAAGGTCGAGAGTTCAGGGTTTAAGGTTTGTAGCACATAGGGTTTTAGGGTTTAGCTACATGGCGACTGAGTGCCCTGGAGAGAGAGAGAGAGGGTTCAGGATTTGGGATTTTGGGTGCAGGCTTTAGGGCTGTCTTGTCATCCTACTCTGTGTAATTGCTTTTGGACCGAGCGTTTTCACCGAAGAGTTTGAATCGCTTAAAGGTTGACTAACGGGCAACATTAGGCTATACGCAGGGGTGCAGGGTACAAGTAGGAACACCCAAGTAGCCTCCCTAAACCCTAAACCCTAAACCCTAAGCCCTAAACTCCCTAAGGGTACATGCTGCTCCATCGGCCGAGAGCGCGATGCTGCCTTCACCACCAAGCCCCTTCCGCGTTCACGACGCGGGAGTACAGACGAAAAGGTACCATGGATGGTACGCAAACTTCGTCCGGAACCGACGCGCGCTGCTTGGAAGAAAAATGCCTGGCCTGAGACCGAGCAGGGGTTCCTGAAAGCCACTGCTGATCTACAAAAGTATATAGTAATTATCAGTTATTGCATATTGTACTACTACATAGTATATGTCTGTTTGCTGTTAGTACGTGTCTGATGAGTTGTGCCGACAAAGTGACTCGGTGCTGTGATGTTTATCAGGAATCCCGGATTCTGAAGTGGCAACCTTAAGCAAAACTGATAGCCGGAAGCCCGTACACTTACCCCTGGGGTCGTCCTAGCTAGATGCAATAAGATCGTTCTTAAGCCCTAGGATCTCAACCCGAAAGCTTAACCCCACAATCTGCGTAGAACCCTTCTTGAACCTGCAGAAAACCCGTAGAATCCCCTGTAGAAGAGCCATTTCTGAGATCCATTCAACCCGAACAAAGCTCCGTTACATGCTGACGAGCTGTAATCAAGAGCAGATCGAGTCCGATGTTGCAGCTCAGGGGGCCCCATGCACCTTAGTCGAGGAGTGCATTTTACATCACAGAGGGATCACAACAGTGTGTATAGATGTGATGGGTAACTTGGCCGCTCGGAGTTTACCCCCCAATCGCTAGACCAGAAATCTTCACTTCACGTCACGGCGTAGAATCCCTAGGCGCTAAACCTTAAACTTCAAACCCAAGCAAGAAAAGCTCTAAACCCTAAAGCTCGTCCGAGTATGAGCGCCGAAAAACGTAAATCTTTATAGATCCCCTGTAGAACCCTTAAGAGAGGCCTTCCCAAACCCGACAATTCACCAAGGCACGAGCTAGAGTTGGGCGGGATACTGACGCGAAAGGCCCTCACGGCCTGTTGCCCTTTTGGGTTTTAGGTCCTGGTTTAGGGATCAGGGTGAAGGGTTTGGTGCTTCCAGACTTCCTAGTTTCAATTGTAGCGGGATCATGGTAGTGACTGATTACAGGTTCCGTGCACAAGGACTCTTTTTCAGGATTTCTCCTTATCCCAATCTGGCACAATGCAGACGATTGCTAGTGTTCTAATCACACCCCTCGGTAAAACCTAGTTAGTCTGATTTTATTTGTGACAGGGTCAGGCAAGCCTTAGACAATTCCCTATGAAGCCCTCTTTAAAGCCCGAAAAAACCACAAAGCCACACAACTCCTACGAAGCTCTAAACCCAGGAGGTCTCTCCTAGAGCCCTTGCAAAGCCTTTTAAAGCCCAATGAAAACCCTGTAAGGTCTTGTTAGGCCCACACGATATCCTGTGAAGCACCTTTGAACCTCTGCCAGGCTTCTGGGCGAAAGCCGCGACTTACCATCGCACCGGCCCTGGCGTAGGGCGTCACGGGGGCGAAAGAAAAATGAGAAGAAACATCAGAAACAATACTTAGCATGGGAACAAAGAGATCAAGTGCTGATTTGTAGTTATCATAAGAGTAGTATACTACTACTACCACCACTACTACTACTACTACTACTACTACGACTACTACTACTACGACGACGACGACTACGACGACGACGACTACGACGACGACGACTACGACGACGACTACGTCTACGACTACGTCTAC
>CAJNJA010016572.1:0-11299 GCA_905231915.1 Symbiodinium necroappetens | reverse complement strand
ACCCTAAAAACCCTAACCCTAAACCTTAGAAGCCCTAAAACCCTAAACCCTAAAACCCTGAACCCTAACAGCCTCAAGACAGTGAGGGTGACCAGGAGCAGAACCGAAAGCTTCCCCCCAGGGGCCCTCAGGATGAGAACCTGCTTTGGGTCATGCCAAAATTAAAGGAAACTACAGGTGGGGAGTTAAGGGCTATATAGGGCTTCCATAAGGCTTCTATAAGGTATATAGATCTTCTATAAGGCTCCTATAACGGTAACTACCCACCTGAAAATGTCCTAGACAAAAGAGGTGATCAGAAAGGAACCCTGTGAATGAGCTCTCTTAACCAACAATTATTGGTGGATATCCCGATCCCTAAACCCCCTAAACCCCTAAACCCCCAAAACCCCAAAAACCCCTAAATCTTCTAAACCCCTTAAGCCCCTAAACCCCTTAAACTTCTAAACCCCTCAAACCCCTAAACCCCTAAACGCCTAAAGGCCTAAACCCCAAAACCCCGAGACCCCAAACCCCCAAAGTCCCAAGCCCCGACGCTCTGCACCTTGCCAGTCGGCTGGTGCGATGTAGGCGGGAAAGGCGCAAGCCTGTGAACCCCGCTGCCGGTTTAGGAATGGGCTTGGGTGTCCATTGTTTAGGGTTTAGCAGGTGGGTTTAGGGTCTAGGGTTTAGGGTGTCTAGGGTTTAGGCTTTAGCAAGTAGTGGGGTAGTGGGATTTTCGAAACAGGGCTTTAGGGTTCAGGCTTTAGGGCTTTAGGGCTTAAGACCTTCAGGCTTTAGGAACAGGGCTTGGGGTCTCGGCCTGCACACCCCGAATGCTCTCATTATGGTCGGGCTTGGGGTCTTTCTGTCTTTCTGTCCCCGAGACAAACATGAAGAACCCTAAAACAGCTCAGAAACCATCTTTGAAACCCGGTAATTACAGGACTACGCCAGTAAAGACCTTGTGAATAAACAGGGCTCCGAGTTTCGGGTGTGTCTTGGGACTTCGGAATCCTCTCGAATGTGGGGTGTTGCGAGGTTTGCCATCGAGCTGACAAGTTTGTAGGGGCTTTACATGATAATTTGGCTGTTTTACAGGGGGGTTTCATACCTCATAGGCACCCTAACCCCTAGATCCTAAACTCTCATGGGCACCCTAACTCCTAGATCCTACGTGAGCTGATGCATCCCTCGGTAAGTGGAGCTCTAAAGCCGTAAGACCCGAAGTCCAAACCTCGCTGCCATGAGGAAAGGCTCCCAAGATAAGTCGTCCCTTTACTCTTACAAGAAGAGGGTTTTTGTTGGTGGAGTTTTATCGTGGAGTAAGTATCGTCGATAAGGTATCTTCAGGGCCGCGTGGGCTGTCTTTGAAGCTTCGGGTTCGAGGCATCGCGTCTAGGATTTAGGGGCTTCGGCTTCGGGGTTCAGGGCCAGGGGTTGGCGAAACCCTGCCGGGAGCCGGGCTCTTGTTCAGAGACGAGGAGGAATCCTCACCACCGCCGCTAAAGAGAACCTTGCCGGGGGGTGCGAGGACTTAGCGAATCGATGTAGGAACCCGCAAAAAAAGGGACTGGGGCGGTCCATCTTAGAGCTGTGGCCAGATCTTTATAGGGGAAGCTGTCGTCCTATACACTCACGGCTCTTTTGATGTGAAACAACCCACAAAGAAGGCCCGAGGGTCCCAAGAAGGGCAAGACTTACCCTGAACTCTGCATCCGGACATCCTCATCTTGTCCCAAGCCGCTCTCAAAAAGTTGCAAGCTCCAGACTCCTAGCTGCAAGACGCCCCAACGTGCAAGCGCACCCCAGCAGCTCTGTTTTGGGATTAAAAAGCTTGGGGTCTTGGGGGATTTTTGTTTGTTCCTCTTCGACTTTGGACTCCAATGCCCCCTCAATGGATTCAGAAGGTTGTGCCCGTGAATGCTCTGCCCCAAAGCTGCGGAGGGCTCAACCCGGAAGCTGTGCTTCCGAAGCCCTGAACCATGAACTCTTGGCTGAAAATCACCCTAAACCCTAAACTTTAGGTTTCAGGGTTTAGGGTAGACCGACGGGGTCGGGGTCTCTGTGCCACTCACATCGCGGCCAAGCAGCGCTAAACCTCGGTCGTGCACGAACAGTATGGCTCTGGACTTGTTTGTTTGGCAGGATGTTGCCGATGTTTGACAGGGCTTTGGATGGGCTCCAGACACCGATAGTCATTTGCCCTCGGCATGGGATTGCGTTAAAACCTGGACAACTGAGATCGTACCCTGAACAGTGAACTCGAGCATCCTACAAGCAAAGCCGACCTCAGCTTCCGCCGGAACACACCCTGATACATCCCCAAGACCCTGAAGCCGTGCTGGGCAACAAAGACCGAAAGAAAAAAACAGACAAAGCATGAGAGCAGAAGGAGTGAAGCCACCCCCAAACCCCTCGAACACAAAGAAAGGCAAGAACGCCAAACCTCCAAGCAACAAGTCCAAGTGGAGCCCCAGAGAATGCAAGGCACTTACCTGCTTCGAGCTTTGGTTGTGAAGGTTTGATTCAAGCACTGCTATCATGGGGTCTTATATACGTCCTTGCATAACCCTACAAGCTTCGACACAAGATGCATCAAACAGAAGGCCATTAGGCAAACGACGCATCAAGAGTCCCCGTTTCCCCCTAAACCCTAAACCCCTAAACCCTAAACAGATTATGTAAGGCGGTTGAAGTTTGAAGCCTCTCTGGGCCGCCCCTGCCAAGATGGCGGAACACAGGCCAAGAAGTTCACGAAGAAGAAGCCTAGTCAGGGCTTCAGACAGGTTTTGGCGTAGGAGTTTAGGAGTTTAGGGGTTTAGGGGTTCAGGGGTTTAGGGGTTTAGGGGTTTAGGGGTGAGGTCTTTTTGGGCGGTGTCAGGCTCAGGGCTTACAAAAACCGGGCCTGAGCCTTGACTCGTCCAACACAGGAAATTGCAAATGGACAACTTACATGCTCGTTTCAGCGAACACAACACTGGACCACAGCTGCTCGCAGAAGCTACCTGAAGCTACTGCCTGGGGCGTATCCGAGAAACACGCCTAGGTTGATGCTCTCATTTCAGCTGAACGGTGCTTCATGGCATTTTGGAAGGCGTTGCTTGGGTGGGTGCGGGACTGACTTGATCCGAGAGGCTTGAGACACGGCGTCAAAGTGAGGGCTTCTATGAGATGTGGTACAGACTTAGTCCCCTGGGGAGGTTGTAGCCGGCTGCAGCGCTCAGGTGGCATAGCCCTCGTTGAAGCTAGGGTCTCTTGAGCCTCGACGCACTCCAAGGGAGGCAGAATGCCTTCTGCGCGCAATCCCCGAGCTGCAAACCCCCGGAACGTCCAGGCTTGAACACCGAGAGGCCCGGAAGGTCGGCAAAACTGAAAGACCCTGCTTCCAACTCCCCCTTCAAAGCAGCACTTTAGATCCCTTTAGTGACTGAAAAAGAAGCGGAGACCGAAGTAACTTCAGCAAATCAGGGAGCCCAGTATAACTCTGAAATAGACTCCTTCAGGAAGATAAACCCTAATCTGATTCGGCCCTGCGTGCTGGGCCAGGCACCCTTCAGATATCGGCAACCGATGGCCTTCAAGTCGCAGACCTGCAAAAAAGGTGCTGCTTCACGAAGGAGCCCCGCGCCCTTCGGGGGAGTGGACCAGTGGAGGGCCGCAAGAGACTGGACTTTGGGTGGTTGACGCAAGCCTCCCGACATCGATTGGTGCCATTTGTCGCTCACTCGAAGAGGATACTGTCGAAGAAGGGGTCTGAGAGCGGCGGTGTTAACTGAGTTGTGAGGTGTGACAAGCGTACCTTACTTGGGGGATTGCCGTGCTGGCGAGAACCTCGGCGGGATTCACCAAGAAGCCAGAGCACTGCCAACAGCCAAACGCCCACACAGGGGAGCGTTGCGGATCGGGCAAAACAGAGCGGCTTCCCAGCCGCAACTCCGCTGCATGTGCAGGTGGCGGGGTTGAGCATGCAGTGCCTTCCAGCTTTGCAGTTTAATGAACCTCGCCTGCAAACAACGGCTGCGGCCCGACGATGCCCAAGCGCATTCATTCACTCTTACTCACTCAGGCTATGGCAGCCTTCATTTTGTTTTCCAGGCGTCTCGACGGGTCGACGGGCCGAAATAATGTGTGCCGTCAAGTATACTGTGGGCCTGTAGGGAGTTTTATATGGCGCGGCGGATGCGGTTGGAGTTTTGGCCCGAGGGTGCACGATTTCCGAGGTTTTCGCTTTCCGAGGTGCTCATCAAGCCATGGTATCTTCGAACGAGGCGCTGCCAGAAGCACTAGAAGCTCAAGCTGGAAACGTCGCTTCTGAATGCTGACGGCCCTGAATCTCTTAACCTGGATCTCTTGAATCGCCCAAACACCCCTTCTGAGTCCTCTAACAAAACCCGTGGCCCTAAAGAAACCGATGAGACCACAAAAGCGAAGGCGATCCAGACATCCCGAAGCACAGCCTCAACTTGCAGGTTCTCGTCCTGTCGGCATTCGGCTGCGAGGCTCCAAGGCACGTTTCAAATTTCTCAAATTAGATGAAGAGGCCCTTTGAGCAACCCTAGAACTCCTAAATCCAACAAGGGATCCTTCACTAAGAAGGGCCTGTAAACTGTAAACCTTGACCTGGCACCGAACACCTGCACTTCCGGGTTTCGGCTTCGGTTTCGCGCTACGCTGACCTGAAGTCCGAAACCCATAGGCTCTAAACCCTTAAACGGCCCTAAACCCTAAACCCTAAACCCCCAAACCCCTAAACCCTTAAATCCTAAACCCTAAACCCGTCAACGGCCTTGAGCCTGAGGAATAGGCCTATGTAAAGCCAGCCAACTGGACTCCTGAACTCTTAACCTGACCTCAACCCACCCCCAAACCCTGAAAAAACCCTAAACCCCAAAAAACGGCGGGGAAACTCTGGAAAAAACGCTGCAAACCGGGCAAGGCCGGTCCCCCAAGAAAAATCGTCCTTGTAGCTGAAGAGGAAGATCAGGAACCTGGTTCTTTCAGGGCTTCCGGGAAGCCCCAGGATTTAGAGCTGCTAACTTTGGGATTTGGGTTTGGGATTTAGGGTTTAGGGTTTAAGGTTTCGGGTTTAGGGTTTAGGGTTTAGGTCCCAGAGTTTCGAACTCCGGGCCTGTTCCTGGTGTTTGGACTGGAAGTAAAAAGGGCGATCCTTCTTGGCTACGAAGAGCTGGGCTCATCCTCTCTACACTCGCCTCGTTCCATTGGGGCTCGCTCTGAACCCAGAGCTGCACTCAAGGTGCCCCCCAGTTGAAGGACCCTACACTGCCCTACACCTGTTCTGGGTCCTTGTTAGGGGATTTAATTTAAGTTACCATAAAAGGGAAACCATACTATTTACTATAGATCCCCACTATGGTAACTTAAGTAAAATCCCCAAACAAGAGCCCAGTGTTTCCCCGCCCCCAGGCTTTCTTCAAAGCAGCCTCAGAGTCCTTCGTAGGATAGCTTATCCTCAACTCGAAACCCGACACACACGAGACTAGAGTGGTTAGAGTGACTCGAGCCTCAACCTCAACCCCCCAAAAACCAAGAGCTCAGGCTGCGGCAGATCGATCCAAAAGAGAATGTCCACCGTCAGCTCGACTGGCATCCAGGCCTGGCTAGGTACTGCTTGCATTGAAGGATCACTTCGGGGGGGCTGTATACGGGATCTATGCGATCCATAAGGGCTTCAAAGCGGCAGGGTCTTGGGGCTTCGGGCTTTTTGGATAGGTGCTGCCCAAGAGGGGCTGCATAAGTGAGCTATAAAGGATTAATAGAACTCTCTGAGTTGAGCATTTAGGTCATAAGGCCTTGGGGCTCCAGGAGTTTAGACATGTAGCACAGGGTTTCGGCCTTCGGCGTAGAAATGCGAATGAACTTGCAGGATTGTCTTTTCCCTCCATAAGCTTTGAACACCACAAGGAACAAGGACAATGCTCTGAAGGACGAAAGGTTAGAGTGAGGCGCGCTCGCCATCGGCAAAGCTTGGGTCTTCAACTATGCCTTGGGATCTCGCCGTTTGCTCTGCTTCTACCGCCGGTTTCTAGGGCTTCGCAAACCATCGGCGGTCGGAACCTCAGACTAGGAAAACCGATGAGGAGTACTGAGTGCTGGCATAGGTCGGTCATAGGATCTGTTGGTGAGTTGCGCGGCCCTCTTCGTCAAAGCAGGGCTTTGGGTGAAGAGGGCATACACTTACCCAGTCTCCACCCTCACCCGAACCCTAAACCCTAAACCCTAAACCCTAAACCCTGAACCCTAAACCCTAAACCCTGAACCCCTAAGCCCTAAGCCCTTCGTATGCTGGCAGAGTGGCTCTCTCGGTCGACTGCTCGAATTCCTCACTCGCCCCTGAGCAGGCAAAGGGCGATACGACTCTCTGGGCTTACGGTTTTAGGGTTTAGAGGTTTAGGGGTTTAGGGGTTCAGGGGTTAGGGTTTAGGGTTTAGGGTTTAGAGTTTAGGGTTTAGGGTTTCGGTTCCTAGAAGCTTCTTATGAGGCTGCTGGAGATATTCATAAGGGCCGTATACAGGGCCCAGGGTTGAGGCTTCTGTTTTGGATTCCTACAAATTCTTGTGGCGTCCGAACCTAGTCTTCAAACCAACCCAAGTGGAAGTTCAGGTGGCTGGGAGTGGTTCGGAGACCTCACTTTAGCAACAGCATATTGTTTATCTTTGGCGGACTACATCTTGCTTATCACACAATTACACACAAGTTTCAGGCCGGAGGCCGTTTAGCTTCCAGGTTTCTGGGAGTCAGGGTTCATCCTAAGGCCCAACGGAACCAAAGGGAGAGATGGGTCTCTGTACTGTGCACCTGCAACACGGCCAAAGACTCCAAAATGCTGCACTTGATGAGCGTTTCCTCACAGTATGATGGGAGCTGCTGAACACGGATCCTGCAACAGAAAACGACGGATGGAAAACTACATAGACAGTCGTTAAAAGGGCCTTCCGCCAAGTTTCCAAGGGCATTTCAAGCCTCAAGCCTGCATGCGAAAGCTGGACGGCGATCAGGGATATGCTCAACAGTATATTTTCGCGCAGTAGAATCAAAAGAAAAACGTATAGCATCGTGTTCTTGCAGTCTATTGTAGTATGACATAGCGAATTTACAATGTATATGATAGCAAAATAGCAAAAGCAAAAAGATCTCCCGCGAGTGTTCAACCCTGCCGCAAGTTTTGGCTCTAGAGTAACAATTGGCTCTGCGGCTGAGGTTTCTGATTTTTGGGGCTTGGGGCTCAGTTTGGGGGCTTCAGTGTTTCAGGTTTAGGGGCTGGACAAACCACCCATATAAAATATACATAATAATAATCATACTAGTAATAATAACAATAACAATAATATTAATAATAATGATAAACCTCTTGGTCACTGAACCTCCATCCATGCAGCCGAGCCGATTCGACCGATACCTGAAGAGATGCCGAGCCGCCGATGTAAAACTCTATGAAAGCCAGCTTGTAGGGAAACACCGTGCCTGCGCGGAAGGAGAAGCGGGAATTCTTCGACCTAAACTCCCCTAAACCCGAAGTTTGGGGGAGTCTCGGTCAGTCTAGGGGTCCAGGTTTCACGGTTTTGGGGGGTTGAGGGGGTGTGGAGGTTTAGGGGTCTGGCGGACCTTCGGCCACAACTTGAACCAGCTGAGGACGTCGGGAATTCTGCTTCTGTAGAACGGAAACTGAAGCTCACAAGTAGCTTCCGGATGAGATTTCTGCATGCAGGGATGAAGGAAGTCCTCTTGAAGGCTTTCAAGAATTGTCGGCGCGCCTCGGGCGCTGGGCATTATGAGGTTCTGAGGGCTTCGAGGCTTGGTTGTCTCACCTTCGGATCTGCACTACGACCCTGAACTGAACACCTGGAGTTCAGTCCCGCCGAGGTTCGGATCAGCGGAAGCCCCGAACCCGAACCCCCCGGCCTGTGTACAGCAGCAGTAAGGCCACTATGAAGCTCCAGCTCTTGCGGAGATAGCTGCTCTCCTCGGATAGAGCAGGGTGACACGAGGAAGAAGCAGCTCAACCGTGGTCAATTGCTCAAGTCCTGTCGCAGGAGCAACCCAAGCCAGCTTACCGTCTTGCTTTTCCTGCGGAAAAGCCAAAACACTGATTACAACTCTCTCGTCTTCAGGCTGTGCAGCAACAGCAGCAGCAGCAGCAGTCGTGGCAACGGTCGTGGCAACGGTCGCCGCGGCAGTCGTCGTCGTGGTCGCGGTAGCAGTAGCAGTACCAGTGGTATTACCAGTAGCAGCACCAGTAGCAGTGCCAGTGAGAGCATCAGTAGCAGCGGTTGCATAGTTTTTGGCAGTGCCTGTGCTGGTGCCGCTGCTGCTGGTCCTCTCGTTGCCGTCGACTTCTTACTGGTCTTATTTTTTCGTTGTTGCTATTGCTGTTCTCGTCCTCGTGGTCGTCGTCGTTGCTGTTGCTGTTGTTGCTGCAAGGGGTGAGGCTGTTGCTCCCATTGTCTCAACAGTGCTTGGGCAATACTGTCTAGATGTTGCGCTTCCGCAACACTTGATTATCTTATTGCCTACTTCCAACTTCTCACGCATCTCTTGCCAGTGTGCTGATGCCTGTCGGCCTGTCGTCTATCCCCTGCACTCGTGATCTTAAGCCACGAACCGTGGTAATCCCGAAGCCAGAGACTCCAAACCTCCATACCCTTAAGCCCCACACCCGAAATCCCTCAACATTAACCCACAACCCCCCAAACCCACAGCCCACAATCACACATCCCCTCCAACACCGATCTCTCTAGCCAGGGCTCCTTCAACACGAAGCCTCAGAGAGTGTCGGGGTTGGGCTTGGGAGTGGTTTAGGGCTACTAAGGGTTTGGGAGTTAAATACGACTTCAATAAAGCACTTTGGATTCTAGAATAGAATCTGCAAGATTTGAGGGGGGCCGTGGTCGCAATGCTTCCATGTAAGCATCTCATATGGCTTGGGGCGGGTCAGCGCTGCTCGGGGCTTGGGGCGGGTGAAGGGTTTGTTGGGTTTAGGGCTGAGGGCTTTCAGGGTTTGCGGCTTTCGGGCTTCACGGTTTGGGGCTGATGGGGTTTGGGGTTTCATGGCGAGGCTTCGCAGTGACAGGTTAAGTTCAGCGTGTCGGGCATGTCATCGGAGTGGCATCCGGGAGACGGAAGTTGTTGAACTTCCAGACAGAGGCGGCCCAAAGCAATGTACTTGCTTCTGAAAGAAAAGAATCAGGAAAGTCTTCGGGTGCTCAAAATGCTCATCATAAGCATCCGCATCTTTACGAACTCATAGGGACATGATATGATTCCGTCGCCCATCACCAGCATAAACTCCAAAATCCCAGCCACAGGCTCTGGACCCCCAACCCCCAGAAACCTAACACCCAAATCCTAAACCCCATAGACCCTGGAATCCCGAACCCTAGTGTTGTCCTAAATTACTGCTACCAAAGATGCAGGACAAAGTCTGGGTGCTTGTTGGTGAAGGAAACCCATATGTTTCTTTTTACTACAGATCCCAATGATGGCAACTTAAATCAAATTCCTCAACAAGAACTCAGATAAAGTGGGCCGGGGAACGATAGCCACAACCCTTCTCGAAGCTGCTCATCTCGTCCACAATCCTGGGGTTGCGCTGCAGGGTTACTAAAATTCAAGGTCATGACTAGAGCAGAATTATAAAATCAAAACATGTTCCTTCAAAATCCGCTGAGAGCCGGACCACCCGAGCTGTGCGACGTGGTCTAATCACCGGTGTTACGCTTTTGTTGGAGCTCTGGTGTTGTGCTGAGGTGGCCCCGGCATGGTTCTGAGTGTTGCTACACCACCGTAAACATATCACGAAGTGTTGGGTTTGGTTGCAAGGTTTCGGCCTGTTTTGCTTCGGAGGTGCGTGGGTGTTCTAGCTCATAAGGACATTGCAGTTGGGGTTCCTGGGTCCACCGGTATGTGATTCGGGGTGCACGTGGATCCGCATGGAAGATATGCTTGGCAACTCTCAACCAACCAACATGTGGAGAACACCAAACTCAAGGCGTGAACCCTTCAACACCTTCGCATAGCATTCCCGTCTTCGCGTCACCTGCTCCAGTATGCCCGTCTCATTCGTGACGAACGGTGAGACAAATAGTCGCGAGAAAACAAACTGCTCGCACGGCGATGCTTGCAACGTTTGGGCCGGCCCAGATGCAAAACCTTGAACCTGAACCTTCCAACATCAAACCCGCGAGGTCAAACCCTAACCCTCAACAACGTTTAAACTTAAAGCTACCCTGGGCACTTCATACACTACACTGAGACACTGCAAAACGTGAATGCCGAACCACGAAAGTAGCCTTTCGTTGTAACTCACATGATTAGTTTGCTGCCAAAGACACGACTCTGGCTCAACCCAGGCCTCGCGAGGTGAGGTTTTGGGAGGGGGCGTTGAGCTTTGAGGCTTCTTGGGGCTTATCAGGGTTTTTTCCTTGGGATTTACAATGGTCTGTGCAGGTTGTATAGGTTGCAAGCTATAGGTATATAACTTATAAGTTATAAGTGTTGGGGTTTGGGGCCCCAGCGAAAAGTTGACAAAGCTGAGGCTCCTGTGTCAGGGTGGTGAGTTTTCCAGTTGGGCTAAGGGCTTAACGGACGTATGTTGGGTACTTTCGGCCGCTGGTTTGGGCTTAGGATTATGCACTGGCAGGGTGCTGAACCTCCCAACCTCAGCCCCACAACTATTGACAACCACGAGCCTTTAAACTCAGATGTAGTATTCCCCAGACCCCACTCCCCGTTTGCGGCTTAAACCCATCAGCCCTCTCCCGTAAAGCTTAACCCCAAACTCCTTTCTTGAACTAGGTTCTCCCAGCATCCAACGAACAAGAAGGGAACCCTTGCTGCTACGATGTGGCTTGGTAAGGAAGCCCACATCGGAGGGTGAAAAAGCGTAATGTATCACTGTGAGCCCTGGAACCCTAAACCCCCACCTAACATTCCCAATAGAACTCCCTGTCTTAAACCCTAAACCCCTAAACCCCTAAACCCCAAACCCCTAAAACCTTATAACCCCTAAGCCCCTAAACCCCTAAACCCTAAAACCTTATAACCCCCAAGCCCCAAAAAACAGCCTTCTTAAAAAGAACCCCCCCCTAGTCAGACTGATGGCCTCTTGCAGGCGCTCCCGCTTCTTCTTGAGGGCCGTGGCGGGATCCATGGTGAGCCCTGCGAAAGCCCCGGGAGCCAGGGCTTATTTAGGGCTCTTAGGGTTTAGGATTTAGGGTTTAAGGTTTAGGGTTTAGGGTTTAGGGTTAGGGCTCTTAGAGTCGACGATGTTTGGGGGGGGGGGGGGGGGGGGGGGGGGGGG
>CAJNJA010016570.1:275-11300 GCA_905231915.1 Symbiodinium necroappetens | reverse complement strand
TCCCAGCACTAATTGTCCCTAATCCGGTTTTTCCAACTTTTTGGGGGGTTACTATAGGTTTTAAGGCCTGGGGCTAAGGAGTGTGGAGGGGCTTGGTGTTTGCACTGTCGGGTATTCCTCTGTGGATGTTCCGTCCCTAAACCCTAAACCCCTAAACCCCTAAACCCCTAAACCCTAAACCCTAAACCCAAAACCCCTAAATCCCTAAACCTAAACCCCTAAACCCTAAACCCCTAAAACCCTAAAACCCTAAACCCTAAACCCCTAAATCCCTTAAACCCTAAACCCCTAAACCCCTAAACCCTCAACCCATCATGAGGGGTTCGGCTTGCATGTTTGCGCATTGTTGGTCGTAGGTCGCTCTTCCAGAATGAGCCCAACGAGCCTTGCCGGTAATATAGTGGCTTACGTAACGAGTATTACTATACCTTAAGGGTTCCTCAAGTAAGATAGTCGTAGTATAGACATCTGATTAAGGTCCGTATCAGGGTTCTTTAAATATGAATCCTTGTGAGGGGCAGGGTTTCTTTGTCAGGCTCCTACATTCTGATTTTCAGTACACTTTTTAAGTCCACAGGGGAACGCTGCTGCTGAGGAACACTCCGCCAACGAGGGAAGTACACAGCGCCGCGTACCCCACAATCGCTAATCCTAAGCCGCCCCGAAACCCAGAGAAGCCTATCGACCCTACAGGCCCTACAGCATAAACGCTTTAGGGTTCTAGGGTTCTAAGGCTTAGGGTTCTAGGGTTTAGGGGTGTAGGGTTTAGGGCTTAATCCTTAAAGCCTGAAAGTTGGACCCGCAACCCCAGAACTCCCGTCAAAGAGGCCCTTGGATCACGAATGAACGAAGTGGCACTCTACGACGTGACGCAAGGCTGGTTGGGGCGCTCCTTACTTCCCCTTAACCCCAAAACCCTAAACACTAAACATTCTGCCTAGGCCCTTTCAGGGAGGCTCCAAAAGTAATCGTAGATATTCTCGGCTTTTCCGCGGCTTAGCTGCGTGGTACCAGACTCTTATACCACTCTATCACGAGTTTCAAGGCTCCAAGATTTTAAGAATGCATAGGGGGCCTCGTAAGTTGCAGTCCTACCTCCACCTGCAGCACGTGGTTTAGTATGGTTTCGTTTGGGTTTTTAACTCCTCGATGGTCGACGATCGATTTAGCAAGCATGGGTTTCGGGATGGGGTTCAGGATTGTTTCTTGCTTCCAAGATCTGAAACCGAGAGGACCTGCGCTTCAGGCCGCCTTTGGTCAGATTGCCGTAGACCGATTTAGGGTTTAGGGCTTAGGGTTTAGCGTTTAGGGTTTAGGGTTCACGGGAAAGGACGTCAGCATCGGCTTCAGGCATAAAGTGGAGGACCAGCACCCGGTTGCTGGCAGGAACGCGACTCGAGGAGTATGAGCCGCAGCAGAGGCAGTAGTAGTCGTCGTCGTAGAAGTAGTCACAGCAGTTAGCAGTTAAGGTGTCTAGGGGGGAGGGTGTTTTTGAGGGGTTTAGGGGTTTAAGGTTTAGAGTTCGGGGGTCGGCGCTCGTCGTTTAGGAGGTGTAAGCGCGGAGGCTTGGGGGCTTAGAGGTTTAAGGTTTCGTGGCGTAACGTCGAATGCAGGCTCTAGGTTTGCAGTTGAGTAGTTTGAAGGCTCAAATCGGGAGTGAGAGGGGTGCGGGAAGGGTGAGTTTTTCGTACCGACGGCGCAGTTCACCACAAGGGTTTGGACGGCACGATGCGCCGGCTCTCGGTCCTCCATGGAAAAAGTAAACCCAAGCACCCCAAGAGCTGCACCCTAAACGCTAAACCCAAAACCCTAAACCCTTAAATCCTTATGCCTATAAACCCCCAAAAGTAGGTAAAATAATGGCCCAAAACCTTTAAAGGGCTATTATTCTACATATTTTTGAGGTCCAGGTAAACCCTAAACCCAAAGCTCCACGAGGCTCATGCCTGACGCTTTTCCTCACAGATCCGGTGGGCGAGAAGCCCAAGGAGGCGGGTGGGAACCTTGAAGACCCGATAGCGCCGAAACTGCAGCACTACTCTTAACTTGAACTACCAAAATCGCCTACCCCTGTTTTGTTGGCTCCCTACAAGTTCTATATAAGCCAAAATTAGCACCATGTAGGGCCGTAGCGTCCCTATCAAGTCTACAGTAAGGTTTACATTTATATTAGGGTTGATAATTCAGAACGGCAAAAAAGGTAGGTTATGGAAGTTTCGGGTACCTACCCTAAAACAAGACCAAAGGCCAGCGGCCTCTCGAGGTATTCCTCGCGGGAATCTCGTCATTTTGCTTGAAGCCTGGTGCTATTTTCCTTTGTTGGTTTACTCATTGCAGCGCTATTGGTATGAAGATAACGCTTACTCTATGACTGCTGAACTTGTCTCACTGCCCTAATGTACCTCCTACTCGTGCTTTGCATTCTCACAACCGTTTGGGAGCCCTTCTGCACTCGACAGAAAAAAACCTTAAAACAAGAACACTCAACAACAAGACTGAATTATATTCGGAACCCCGCAATCCTAAAAGCCATCGTTGAAAGGGATCCGGGTTTGGGGGGTTTTCATCATGGGGAGTTCGGCAATATGACGCCGCAGGAATCCCAACTGTCGGCAGCTGGCTTGCCGATGACACGCACGCACACGCGTCGAGAAGATGAAGCCAAGATTATAGATCCAGAATCTGCAGCATGAAATTGTCAAAGCTGTTCAATCCAACTGTTTGTCTTGATGTTACACTCGCTCTTGATGTGGTGGAGTTTGTCGTCTTTTGGGGCCGTCACTACAGACCCTTAACTTGAGGGTCCATGTACACAAACAGTGTGAATATATATATATATATGTGTATATATATATATGCATATGTATGGATATACTCTGGTCAAACAGTGGAGCCATTCTTTAAACGGTTTGGGTTTGAGTTAGCATGTAGGGAGACGCGCAAAAGTAGCCATTAGGGTTCTGCACTTGTGAGCGGTATGTTCCTTCAGAATGGTCTGGCTCTGAGGTGTCAGGACCTAATTGCACCCTGTTAAGCCATGCTGCTACTGCCGACCACGATGGACGACGCACGGTCCTCTTGCCTTTGGTAGCTGGGTCCTTTGCGTACCTTCAAACGTTGGATTGACAGAGTAGGGCTTTGCGTTTTGAGGTTCGGGCTTCCAAGATTTGACAGTTATAGTACGGCCGGTCAGGCTTTAGGGCTACCAGCTACCCAAGATACCGAGCCCACAGTTTTTTCTGCACCTGAATGAAATTCTGAGCCCGGCCGTCAGAACAAATGGGCACTACACAGCTTACCCTAAACCTTAAACCCTAAACCCTAAACCCTAAAACCCATAGCTTGGAGGATGCACTGAGCATCCCGACTCTTCTGGAGCTGCCGGTGGTTGCAGGCGCTTCAGGGCTCGGCCGGGGAGGGTTGTCGGGAGTAAGGTTTAGGGTTTAGGGGTTTTGGGTTTAGGGTTTTAGGGTTTTGGGTTTCGGGGCATTACCTTAAGGACCCTAAACTATGGGAATGATGGTATATTCCTTATTATGGGCAATGCAGGATTTATATCATCAACCGTATGGGGCCTGAAGCCCCGCTGAGTCCTTGTGTAACCATTTTTTGGGGGCAAACAGCGAAAGCTTAATGTAGGAACTTGATGAAGAAACCCTGGCCCTATCACCTCACAATCAACTAGGATCCATATAAAGAGCCCTAAAAAAAAACCCGGGGTTTCTGAACCAGGGTTTCTAGGGTTTAGGGGTTTAGGGTTTGGGGTTGCATTATTGTATTTCTTAAGGTCCCCACTCTGCGGGTATCGGTTTTTTTATTTGGATTTGCAAGCCCTTTGGGTTTCATGGGCCCGGTGTAAAGTTTTGAGGGGTTAGGCACTTCACGCGATGAGGTCCTAGGGGTTAGGGTTTAGAGTTGTAGTGTGTTGGGTTTGTTTCGGTCGCAGTGTTTTGGGGTTTTAGGGCACGTGCCGAGACTTTGGAAAGCTTTTTGACCTTTCATGTTCCGATCGGGGCTGGATTGCGAGGGCCTTCTTGAGGAGTAAGGGAGGAGGTTGTCGGTCTGAGGATTCAGGCGGGTGGAGGGTTACACGGCACGGGTTGAGGTTTTGGGTTTAAGGTTTAGGGTTTAGGGTTTGGGTTTAGGGTTTAGGGTTTTGGATTTTGGGTTTGTCCGGTTAAACGTGTTAGTGACAGCGACCACTCCTGCAACTTCGAAGCCCTCGTCTGTATCAGGAGCCGCGAAACCCAAACTGAATTTGAACGGAGTGTCAAGGACAAGCCTCGAATCTTCGGCAAGGACGAACGAAGCTTATATGTTCAGCTTGGATGGTTCCCGACCCGGCGCCCTTTACGCCCCGCAGAAAAAAGAGCCACATGGAGGAATGATACTATCCTATTACACTAGCATCGATGCCAACAGACCTGTAGCCGTCCATTTATGTTGCCCATCTGGGTAGTTATTTAAATTGGGGTCCCCCTTTAGGGTCCTTTTTATAAGGGTGCCTTACGATTTTGGGGACCGAAAACGGGGACCCTAATTTAGAGAACTACCCATCTGTCTTGCTAGGATCTATGAAGTTCTCAGTCCAAAACCCCAACACCCTGAACCCGGAACCGGCCGCGTTTTCAGGAGTGCCGAAAGTGCCATGGGAAGACCCATGTCCGCTCCTGCCCAGCCCACAGCATAGCTCGGGTCTTCGGTTTGTCTCTTGTAGGGTTTAGGGTTTTGAGTTTAGGGTTTTGGGTTTTGGGTTTGGTTTGGAGTATAATAGGGTTTGGAGGTCTAGAGCGAATAGGGGTTAGGGCTTGGGCTTCGGGCTAGTATTTACGGACCTGTGGGTTCGGGTTTAGGGATTACAAGGTACAGGGGCACAGCCGGGTTTTGGGGTTTTGATCTCCGGTGTCAGGTCAGGGCTTTCGGTTTGGGGCTTCAGGGCTTCAGGGGTTTCGGGTTTAGGGTGCTAGCCTAAACCCTAAACCGTTAACCCTAAGCTCTTATGAACCCTAAACCCTGGGTATACTAGCGTAGCGTTGCGGCACCCGTCGACAGATTCAGGCTCCACCTGGTTTTCCTTACTCACGGAGCCTGCGCCAGTCGAGCTCTGCACAGCTCTTACATGAGAGTTGCCTCATCTTATTATTATTATTATTAAGAATGAAGCTGGAAATATTAAGACTATTACTTGCCTTAACAGTATATTTTCTATGTTATTGCTGAAAGTTTATGTTATTCTTATTGGTGTTATTGTAGCCTATTGTTATCTAGTCCCAGTTATGAATCACCGTCTGCCCACCGCTGGTTTCGTCGTTGCAAACCCTGCCGAGGCAACAATGGATTCATGGGGCTTGCTTAGATCTAACAAAGACATCTGAAATACTTTGTTATAATATCCGACCCGCTATCAGTAGTCAAGGCCCCTATTTACGTGTTAACCGCCCCGGCCCATCTATTCGGACAACCTTGGTACACCCTGAAGCCCCAAACCCTGTAAACACATTCAGTAACATTCAGGACTGACCCTTGACGCCAGATGCGCTACACCCCAAATCCTCCGAAAGCGAAAACCCATAGTGTAAACCCTGAAAGCACAAACTTCAAGCCCCGTGAAAGCCTAAACCCCCAACCCAACTCACGAACCCTAAACCCAGAGACTCCATGTGCCCGCATAGTATATACTTGGCCTTAACGTCGTCCCTATACAGGTATGATACATCGGCTTGGGTACATGGACCCTTAGGGAACCCTGAAGGGAGACTTCTACAACCCTAACCCCTAAACCCGAAACCCTCAACCCTAAACCCTGAACCGTCACCCCTAAACCCTAAACCCTGAACCCTCAACCCTAAACCCTAATCCCCTAAACCTTAAACCCTAAATCCAATCCCGAGAGCCGAACCCTGGACACCCGCCTAGGTCTGGTGCAAGCAGCGGAACCGGAAGCGTCCGGTCGCTCTGGTCCGACCCAAGTTGGGTGGAGGGTTTATAGGGTTTAGGGTTTACCTGTAAGTTCCAAGTCTTGTTAGTTCAGGGTTCTTTGTTAAGTTATGATTTCCGGTTCATTGGCTTGAAAATGTAGGTTCTAGGGCTACAGGTACGGCTCGCGGGTGTGGGGTTACGATGTAGCGTCCGAGTTAAGGGTCAGGTTTAGGGTTTATGGGGGCATATGATGGCTGCAGAGATTTTGCGCTCTAGGTTTTTTTTTCCGGTAGTTTCCCCAGCCCAGGCGCTCAGCCTTAGAACCTTAAACTCAACTCTAAACCCTATAGACATCTAATGTTCAGAAACCTTCCCGTCCAGAAGTCTTTCTTGGCTTGCTTAAATTCATGTTTGAACCAGAATTATCTGCTAGTCCTAAAGCCGTTACCCGAATCCCGAAAGTGCCGCTTCTCTGCAGCCCCCTTGGTGTGGACCTGGGGTTTGGAAAGAGTCGCAATGATATCCGCATTGGGTCTAAGTTTCGAGTTTGGGGTTTAGGCTACGATACCATGCTAATTTTAACAGCAATAACAGTAGGCATCATGTTCGTCATCATCATCACCGTCAACATAATCATGATGGCAATAAGATGATAAGAGTAGCAGTAGTAGTAGTAGTAGTAGCAGCAGCAGCAGCAGCAGTAGTAGCAGTCGTCGTCGTCGTCGTCGTCGTCGCTTTTTTCACAATAGCAATCATAATGACAACATTTATCACAAGATCGTAATATGCATAAAATACTAGTAACAGTAATTCCAATACCAATAGTATAGTAACATTGCTAATACTGGTTTAACATAGCTATAGTAACAAGACGAATTAATAAAAAAAATCGTTTTCGGGCCACTTGAATATGGAGTTGGATTTAGCCAAAGCCGAGGGTCTGGCGGGGGGACAGACTTTCCGGTTCAGAGTTCCGGGTTGCCGAGTTTTGGGTTTCCAGAGAGGTCGCTTCGCATTGACGGGGTTGGGGTTTTATAAACCCAGAGGCTCCTAAGTAGTTCCTTTTTGTGGTTCATATTTAGAATCCTATAAGGTAATCCCAAAAAGGAACTACTAAGGAGCCTATGGGAAGGTTATGCACCGCCACAGACAGCACTTTTTTTGCGGAACTTGTCAAGCATTTAACTGACAACCTTATTGAGGGCAGACGCTTCGACTTTCCCACGCCGTTGGAACACCTGATTGCTGAACCCTCACCCAAAGGCCCCTAAGTAGTTCCTTCTTGGGATTACCCTATAGGATTCTAAATATAAACCACAAAAAGGAACTACTTAGGGGCCTATGGGTACGGGCAAGAAAGCCCACAGTGGCCACAGGCTGCCACCTCGTGGAGTGCAGACCTTCCTCCTTACGGCGGGCTCAGATCGCAAGGCGCAGATTTACATCGAGTCCGAATGTGAAGGGCTAAGCAGCCAGTCCAATCTATCAGGGTTTCTTAAAGTAAGCAGTTATATGCAATCGTAAACCGCTGAGCCTTATTCCGGTTGTTGAGGTTACACCAGCCCGCAATCCCACGGCCCGCAATGACAAGACGAAACCTCAATCCCGAAGCAGCTTCTGGAAAGACGACGCCTTACACGCAAAGCAGCTTATAATAAGACCCTATGCCTATAGGCCTGAGCCATGGCACCCTGAGGATTAGCGTTTGGATTATGCTCACTATTGTTGAGATTTTCATACATATTATATATATATATATATGTGTGTGTGTATATGTATAGATCTTTAGCAAAAAATTGGTTGTTGAAGCCCTTGCGAAATTGAGATTCTGCGGCGCTGTCATGCTTGAGACTGCGGCGTCGGACTATATGATTTCGGCCGAGCCTACTTCATAAGCTTAGCTCAGGGGTTGCTATGATTAGTATGACTGTTCTTCGACCTGTTTATCCTGCCTGTGACCGAAAATTCTACAAAGTAGACTGAAATTTTGCGGTATAGCTTAAGCCATTGACGCAGTAGGTCATTGGATCCACAGGCAAACCATACACCCGTCAGCTGAGTCGGTCGAGCTTTCAGGGCAGGCAATCCGAAATCCTAGACAGTTCGGAAAACCGTAGTACCTGTAGTATCCATCGTAGTTCCTTACTTTTGATTTAACCAGTTTTCTATTAAGGATCCGATAAGGTAACCCCCACAAACTACCAGCCCCCAAGAACTCTTATGGAGCTATGAAGGTCCTTAGTGGAGGATTCATAGGCCATATCAAGGGCAGGTGGGGTGTCTAGGTTGGGGTTCAGATAATCCTACCATGAATAGAAGCGCACCGTTTTTGGTGGCCAAGAAACTCAGCAACTGCCATGAGCATCTGCGGAATGTCCTCAACCAGCTTAAGTAAGGCCCAACGAGTTCTCCAACCAGGTTTAGGAGATGTTTTGATGAACATGGTCTCCGGTTCTGCTATTAATCCGCAGTCCGAAACCATCCTAAACCCTATGCCGAAATCCCAGGCCCAGCCCCGCAACCCTGAACCCTACCTTAACCCCAAGTCACCTACTTCTTCAAGGACTTGTATAAAGAAGCCATAGACAAAACTGAACCCTAGAAGCGTAGGTTGTGTGAGGTCGAGAACGAAACCCCCACCTGAAGTCCAAACCTGGAAGAAGCCCATAAAGCCTCTGGGTATTTACGGCTTAAGGTGTAAAGCGCTTCGGGCTTAGGTATTTAGCCTGTAGAACCTGTAAAGTATAAGTCCGTAGTAACAATCCTATTACCTCCCCAGACCCCAAAGCCTTAAACCCATCTAAACCGCGAATCCCAAGCCCCTAAACCCTGAACCCTAAAGCTACTACCATACCTCACTTTCACAGGTTCGGCACTGGAGTTTGGATCCTGGACAGACAAGCCAGGTGCCACTGCACAAGGGATGGACAACAACTTACTAAGGAGTTTAGGATTTTGGCTTTCCGGTTTGGGGTTGAGGGTTCAGAGTTTGGGGTCCCAGGTTTAGGAGTAGTAGAGAGAGACAGTTGAAGTCATACCGTACCTACATGACAGAACAAACCTAGGTACCTCCCCCAAGCAGGTATAAAGCTCTTTGTAGAGTTTATGGTGCTGGAGTCTGAGTTTTCGGGGTCTCCGACATACGGTGCATCTGTCAGAGACGAGGCTATTGTTGGAAGGTGGGGTAAGGACTCACTGTATAGCCGGAAAATTTAACCGTATCTTCCCCGTACATTGCAGAGCATAGTATCCCATCAACCCTATCCTAATCAGGAAGGCCCTTAAACCCCGCTTCCGAGTTCGTGTGACCTTGGGGCTGTGGCTGATGGCTTAAGGCTCAACATTTTGGTTGCCGCCACCAAGCAATGCAGCAGCTTGGCGCTTTTGATTTTAAGTTTTGGAAATTGGCTTAGAAGGCTTTAGCGCTACGGTACGGGCCTTCAACCCTATACCCTAAACTACCCATAGGCTCCTAAGTAGTTCCTTTTTCGGATTACCCTAGAGGATTCTAACTATACACAACAAAAAGGAACTACTTAGGAGCCTGTGGGTACACCCTACTCCCCTTAGCCGAAACTCGGGAACCTCTAAGCCCCTAGCCATCGCGACTTGAAAGCCGAGGTTGGGTTCGAATCCAGGGCAGACCCTGTCACGATCTTTCCGTGATCCTGAACCTAAACATACATTGTCTTCGGCACATACTACCTACAGCACTAAGGAACTATGCATCATTCCATCTACCCTATCAACCCTGCACCCTTAAACCCTATATGATTCTGAGCTCTGAGCCGAAAGAGTCCACCAGCAAAGAAGCTTGCAGGAATGCGCTGTCGTGACCCCATCCGACGTGCCAGGCGAGACGGAAAGGCCCAGCACTGGCAGTTGGTGTTTGGGGGGCGGGGGGGTTGGGGGTTTGAGGTTTAGGGGTTCAGGGGCCATGGGCGCGAAAACCGTCCATGGGCCCGAAAACGGTCTCGGCTTGACTCTGCTGGATTGGGGGTTGGGGTTTGTGTAGAAACTTGTTCAAGAGTTTGAAGGTGGACTTTGCAGCATTTTCGGTGCCAGTTGATTGAGGGCTTTCGGTTTCAAGCTTTTTCGGTCCGGCATCGAAATGCTATACTGTAGAGGTATGAAAGCAAGGGATGACTGGATTTGTTGAGGCGTTTCAAGGATTCAGGGTCCGATTGTAGAATGGAGGGCTTATGAACCGGTTTCGAGTTTGGAAGTGCGATGCCCGGGGAATCCGCGCAATTCGAGGCTCTGAGATTTACTTGCAAGCCAACTCCCAGCCTCGTTCCCCTTCCTTTCCGTGACCTGACTGTTCAGACCTCCGTTTCTTGAAGGCATCACTGGAGCGTTCTGCCTAATCGAGATGAGGAGCTTCGAAAACACGGACGTGTTTTTGGGTTCCGGGCCGTGGGGTCTGGTTCATCGGGGCTTCGGTGCCTGGGTTACAATCCATTGCTTTTTGGTTTTGAGCTCAGACGCCGTCTGAGACCCCTAAACCCCTAAACCCCTAAACCCCTAAACCCTAAGCCCTAAACCAAACCCCCACACACAAGGCCGACCTACACTGCCAGCCACCTTGGGGACGTCTTCGTCGTGCAGGTTGGGTCATTGATTTAGGGGTAGGGCTAGGGGTGAGTATTTTCGGGTTAGGAACACCTAAACCCTAAACCCTCTCGGTAGTTGGGGCTAAGAGCTTGTTGGTAGGGCTGGGGATTAGTGTTGCAGTTCGGGGTAGATTTTTTCGGGATTCGGATCAAAGGGCAGGGATGTGCATTGCTGTTTAGATCCTGTAGTCCACGCTTTGAGCTTACAAGGCTTAGAACTGGGTGTAGGGCTGCTGACTTACAAGATGTGCAGCAGTAAGCAGTAGACCGAGCCCTAAACCCTAAACCCTTACCCTTAGCTTTCAGCCATGAAGGCCAGCTGTTTGCACCCCGAAACTTTAGACCCCGAATCCCGTGCCGCAAAATCCTTGCGCCCCGAATCCGACATGCAGAGGGTTTAGGGTTTAGGGTTTTAATTCTTGGGGGTTAGGGTTTAAGTTATTGAAATTAAATTAGGGTTTAGGGTTTTGAATTTAGGGGTTAGGGTTTAGGG
>CAJNJA010016567.1:0-11301 GCA_905231915.1 Symbiodinium necroappetens | reverse complement strand
CCTAAACCCCCTTAAACCCCCTAAACCCCCTAAACCCCACTAAACCCCTAAACCCTAAACCCTCTAAACCCCCTAAACCCCCTTGATCCTTAAACCCCCTAAACCCCGTAAACCCCCCAAACCACCCTGAACCCTGATCCCCTGAAAAGCCCTTCAAAGGAGCCCCTCGTTTTTGCCACAGCGGCCAGTCAGAAAGCTCCTCGAAAGCAGCGATGAGCGTGTTGTAGGTGATCGCGCTGGGTAGGATCATCCTCTCATGGCTTAGGGTTTAGGGTACGGGGGTTTAGGAGTTTAGGGGTTTAGGGGTTGGGGTTTAGGGTATAGGAGTCTAGGAGTACTAAGGTTTTAGGAGTTTAGGGTTTAGGAGTTTAGGAGTTTAGGAGTATTAAGGTTTTCGGAGCTTAGGGTTTAGGGTTTAGGAGTTTAGGGCTGGATGGACCTGGATCCAAGTAGCCTTTCGAGTTGGCCATGAGAAAGGAAAAGAACTTCATCGACACCCAATCAAAGGGTCGCACATCCGAATCTTGGATCTGTCCCGGGGAGGCCTCTTAATACTCCTAAACTCCTAAACCCTAAACTCCTAAAAACCTTAATACTCCTAAACTCCTAAACCCTAAACTCCTAAAGCCTTAATACTCCTAAGCCGGAGTCGCTGGTTGTGTCGCAAAAGGCCGCAGAAGGCCATGGACCTGATTTTCCCAGCAGTTCTGGCGACCACGCATATTGGAGATCTCGTCAATGTCCATGGTAACTTCCTGTAAACCCTCCTTGCTGAGGCAACCAAGACAGCAGCAAAGGAACTCATACTTCCAGACCAACTCCCTAAACCCTAAACCCTAATCCCTAAACCCAAACAAACTCTTCCTGGAGAAGATGAGTCAAAAGGATGGTAGGGGCTGGATGAACTGCTCAGGGGCTCGGGTGTTGGCAAGGGTCCAGGTTTAGGGTTTGGGGTTTATAGGGTTTAGACCGTCTGCACACGGACCCCCTATAGGGAATTACTACTTCATACTACGCTGGCTCCTGCATCTAGTTTAAGCTACCAGTGCAAGGAATCTATGTTATATAAGTACACAAGATGCCTACTTAATTACTCGGACCCGCTGGGCACCGTACCACTAAGGCTTCTAGGCCCACCGAAGATCCAACGCCCTGAACCCTTAACCCTTAAACCCTGAACTCCTAAACTCTTAAACCCTAAACCCCCAAACCCTAAACCCCAAAACCCTAAACCCTTAAACCCTTAAACCCTAAACCAAGCCCCTTCGAGGAGGCCGAGACCCTGAACCCTGCAGCACGGTTTGGGTTTTAGGGTTTAGGACTTAGGGTTTTGTGGTCTGGGGTTTTTGGGAGTTTAGGGTTTTGGGGGTCTAGGGTTTTTGGGAGTTTAGGGTTTTAGAGTTTAGGGCTTTACGGTTTTAGGGTTTTGGGGTTTGGGGGTTTAGGGTTTTGGGGTTTTGGGTGTAGGGTTTTAGGGTTTTGTCTTGGGGTTTGGTGTTTTGGGGTTTAGGGTTTTAGGGTTTAGGGCTTTAGGGTTTTGGGGAATTTAGGGTTTTAGGGTTTAGGGTGTAGGGTTTTGGGTCTTGGGTTTTGGGCTTAAGGTGTAACCCTAAACCCCAAAACCCTAACTACTCCGCAGCCTGATCCCTAAGCCCCAAAGCGTCCCTCAACCCTACAGCCACATATGCGGAGCCCTAACCCGTCAAGCTTCAAACCATACCTCCCGGGCACCCTAAAGGAGAAGCCATGTGTTAGGGTTTAGGTTTAGGGTTTATGCTTTGGGGTTTAGGGTTTTCCTTTGGAGCAGAAAGTTAGGAACGTGGCTCTCCTCATGTCCTTAATGGGTAGAGAAAAGGGAATCCCAGCGCTCGTCCTCCTTCGTCCCTGTTCCGACCTTTTTGGGTTGCACGCTGAACCCTAAACCACTAAACCCTACCCCTAAACCCTAAAGCCCCTAACTGTAAGCCCTAAACCCTACACCGCAAAACCCTAAAGCCCCAAACCCTTCTACACTCCAAAGCCCCAAGCCCTAAGACTAAGATCACAAGGACCTTTAGGGGGGCAGAGGGGGACGAGGGTAGGGGGCCCCAATACCCGAAATAAATAAGGACCTAACAAAGCCCCGTTTTGCCCCGAACCCTGAATGCAGTCTCCTTCCATGTTGCCCCCCCTTTAGGAGTCTCTGATATAGGGGCCTTAATGATTAGAACAGGGTTTTGGGGTCCAGTATACTAAATAAAAAACAAAAAGGAACCCCTAAAATAGTATTGGAACATATTTAAGCCCATAAAACTTGGCTGACTTCAGAACCCCTCGGAAAAGTTAAACGTTTAGCCTCCTTGTTATAAATAGAAACCCAAAAAGGATAAGTTCCCAAGAGCCAACCAGAAGAATGACAACCCTAAACATCCCTAAACCCTGAAACCTAAACATCCCAAAACCCTAAACCCGAAGCCCTAAACCCTAAACCCTAAAGGCCCTAAAGGCCCTAAACTCTAAACCCGAAACCCTAAAACCTCCAACCGGAAGAATGACAAGCATAGTACGGTTGATGATATAAAAAATATACCGTAATTCCCATAGTTTAGGGTCCTTAAGGTAATTTATAGCATCAACCGTAGTTCCCTAAAACCCTAAACCCTAAGCCCCTCTCTGAATATAGTACGGCAGCCTTATAAAAAGGACTCTAAAAGGGACCCTAATTTAGAGAACTACCCATATAGAACCCTTATAGTACCCTTAACTTACACAAGCCCTTTCAGAAACCCTTATAGATCCCTTTAAGCAGCCCTAAAAGGGACCCTAATTTAGAGAAGCATTACCCATGATTTCCTAAACCCTAAACCCTAAAACCCTAAAACCCTGAACCCTAAAACCCTAAAACCCTAAAACCCTAAACCCCTAAAACCCTAAACCCTCTCTTACTTATATCATCAACAGTAGCCCTAAGGGTCCAAGTACCTAATAATCATATACTCCTCTGAATACTAACCTACAAAACTACTATCCGTAACCCAAGTATATGATTGTTAGGTCCCTTGGACCCTTGGGGTAGGTACCTGGGGCATCCCCGGGGCCTCCGGCGCATCTCGCCGAAGATGGCGACAGGAAGTCGCCACTGTCGACCTCGGCTTTTGGCTTCAGGATTTCAGGGGAGTTTAGGGGTTTAGGGGTTTAGGGGATGTTTATGGTTGTCATTCTTTGGGATTCTATAAGGACTATGGGACCTCGGTTTTTGGCTTCAGGATTTAAGGGGTTTAGTTCAAGGAAACTGCAGGTGGGGAGTTAAGGTATGTAGGGCTTCTATAAGGCTTCTATAAGGTATATAGACTTTAGGTTTAGGAGTTTAGGGTTTAGGGGTTTCGGGTTTTGGGGTTTAGGGGTTTAGGGTTTAGGCTTTAAGGGTTTAGGGCCTGGGGTTTAGATGCCTTATAATCAGTTGCGAATGATTGAGATCTAGGATTCAAGCATCTAGTCTGTTTCGCTTCGGATTTCAGGCTTAAGACACGGTACCTCTGCAAAGTAGACACGCCATGTTGGGCCTTTGAGGAAAAGTTCCGGACGGTCCAACGCTTCGTTCATGTAAGGTCCTCGGTCCTCACGACTTGGGGAATTGGCGCGTCATGTTTAAACGTATCAACTTGTACTAAGTAGATGTTTACCGGAGTGCATCAAGTATTAAGTTTAGTATTGACTTGGGCTTGGTGTCTGGTGCTTCGGTTTGACCGAGGGTCTCGACCCTGTGTTTTAATACATGGGCCTTATTCTTCAGAATAAGGTCATACATAGGGTAGATTACATCTACTATAGAATAGGAAGCCTGAACAATTACGTGGGTAGTTCGCTACATTAGAGTCCCTTTCTGGGTCCCAAACATAGTACGGCACCCTTATGCAAAGGAGCCTCAAAAGGACCTTAATTAGGAGAACTACCCAGATTACGAATTAGTCAAGCCCCTGCATCAGGCTTCATTTTCGGAGGGATCAGGGTGGGTGATAGTGATTGGAGACACAGGCAGCGCGGGGGGTGTAGGGGATAGCTCTGGGCGACTGTGAATTCAAAAAGTACTGGGCGGTAATAATTAGAATAGGTATTCTACCATCAATCGGGACTACAAGGGGGGTATTATTGCTAATTCACATGGCGTAAACATGGGTCACGCCTCTTTCTGGGCATGGCCCCATACCTTGTATGGACATGCAGCCAAACCCTGCATGCTGAAAAGTTCCTCATCTGGAAAGCTCGATATCCCGCAGGTAGAGATTTACCCCACACCACAATCAAGTTCAATCCGTAGTTACATCTGTGTTAGCGGTTGCATCGCTCTCTGGGTCGAAATCAGAAACTCTAAATCCACACGGCGCTTTTTTTCCATCCCATAAAAAGCATCACCGGCCTTTGTTGCTTGCCGGGGCAGCAAGGAAAGTCTCAACAACGGCGCAGGCAGCTTCACAGCGTGGTCAGGGCTTTTTAGGACGTGTACGGGGGTTTCGTACAAAGGTGTGCCTGCCCTAAACCGTAAACCCTCTAGTTTGAGAACAGAATGCTTTGCAAATAAAACCAATGAGTCCTTCGGTGGAGGATATAAATCCTGCATTACCCATCGTAAGGAATATCCCAAAATTCCCATAGTTTAGGGTCCTTAAGGAAATGCAGGATTTAGATCATCAACCCTTCGACCGCACCTGTAGATTCGGTGCTTGGAGCTTCGGGTCTGAAATTTATGGTTTACTGCTAAACTCTTCTAGCCCAGCTACTTCTTCTCTAGGGAGTGATTACAAAGACCTAGAAAAGAGCCAAAACCCTACTTCCTGCAATCATCCAGCCATGGCCATAGGGACCCTGAAAGTGCCTATGGGTTTCTTGTAGTGCGCAGTACTCAAGATGCTGGTATGGGTAGATCTTTACAACAGGGTCCCGTTGTAGGTGCCCAAAATAAGTACGGCACCCTCACAAAAGGCCTTCTAAAAGGGACCCTAGTGTGAGAGTTGCAGCTGTAGGTTTAATAACAACCTGCTTAGGTGGGGGAGGCGGCAAGGTTTGACTTGCAAGCCAGTAGCAGAAACATGGCTCTCGTACTGCACGACCATGATTCAAAAAACCACCTTTATCTGCGGTTCCAGCCACTGACACCAAGTTCGTTTGCACGATCGGTAAGCATATCCGTATGCATTCATGTGCAAATGAGCACTACCATGCCATCTGCGGTTTGTTTGTAGCTGTTCGCATGCCTATTCCTAGCTGCTGAGTTCATAAGCCCAATTACAGGTGTACACTTTCGGTTTCATAAGGAGTCATATTATCCCAAAAAGCTTAAAGTGTAGCAATTCAGCTACTAAGTATTGTATCCCCATCATCCTCCAGGCAAGTCATCCCTCCAGTGTGAACCATCTTAAGCCCTCTCTACTACCCTTAAAAGCGACCCTACTACAGAACCCTAGTCTTCCCTTTTAGGCAACCCTGTTATAGAACCCTATACGACCCTTAAAGGGAACTACCGATTTAAGCGGGGGCCGATTATAGAACCCATTTTTACCCTCAGAGGGGAGCCCCTATCGTAGAACCCTCTACTACCCTTAAAAGGAGCCTATTATAAAACCCTCTACTACCTTTAAAGGGGAGCCCATTATAGAACCCTCTACCCTAAACCCCTAAACCCTAGAACCCTAGAGCCCTAAACCCTAAAACCTAAAACCCTAAACTCTAAACCCCCTAGAAGCCTAAACCACCTAGAACCCTAAACCCTATAAACCCCCTAGAACCCTAGAACCCTAAACCCCCTAGAACCCTAGACCCTAAACCCCCTAGAACCCTAGAACCCTAAACCCCCTAGAACCCTAGAGCCCTAAACCCCCTAGAACCCTAGAACCCTAAACCCCCTAGAACCCTAGAACCCTAAACCCCCTAGAGCCCTAGAACCCTAAACCCCCTAGAACCCCAGAGCCCTAAACCCCCTAGAACCCTAAACCCCCTAGAACCCTAGAACCCTAAACCCCCTAAAACCCTAAACCCCCTAGAACCCTAGAGCCCTAGAGCCCGCTGCTGCCCTTACACAAGGATCCTCCCCGGGCTCAAACCCCGTGACTCCCAAACTCTGCTGAGCTCATTAGGGCTTCAGGGGTTCAGGGGTTTGGGGTTTAAGGTTTTAGGGTTTAGGGTTTAGGGGTTCAGGGGTTTAGGGGTTTGGGGGTTTGGGGTTTAAGGTTTTAGGGTTTAGGGGTTCAGGGGTTTAGGGTTTAGGGACTTAGTTGCTGAGTTCATATGCCAAAAAAAGGTGTACACTTTCAGGTTCATAAGGAGTCATAGTATCCCAAAAAGTTTAAACTGTAGTAATTCAGCTACTAAGCAAACTCCTAAGGTTAGATGCCCAAAAACACAGCACTCCCAACTGAGCTTAGAGATCAGGGTTTAAGGATTAGGGTTGAGGGTTAAGGGCTTGGGGTTTAGGGTTTAGGGCTTAGGCTTTGGGGTTTGGGGTTTAGGGTTTAGGGTTCAGGTTCAGGGTTTATCCAAACATAAACCCCTACATCCGCATGCCATAAGAGCCTACGGGGAGGATCAAGGGGCTTCGTAAGGGTTATGAGTACCTACTTGGGGTCAGTTTTCATTCTAAGTATAGTTGCTTTTGGTGTAACCCGACATCACATGATCCTTAGACCCCTAAACCCTCTTAGATCCCTTACTTATAGAGCCCTTTAGGCAGCCCCACCAGCCGACATGTTGCGAGTTTTGCTGCCAACTGCTTCCAGAAAAAGAAACTACGGCGGTCAGCGGGCACCAAGTGCAGTTGGAAGGGCTTTGCGTGGTTTCGTGTTCAGAATCTAATGTAGGGGCCTGAATCATTGGAATAAGGTTTTAAAGGGATACTATACAAAGGAACCCCCAAAATAGTATTGGCGATTGTTAATGCCCCTACATTACTTACGTGTTTGCACGGTTTAGGTGCCAATAGCCCCAAACTACAGAATAGGTTAGGAGCCAATGAATTACAGCGTGTAGTCAGGTGTAGTCCCTAAGCCGTAAAACCTAAGCCCTAAAACTTAAAACCCTAAAGCCCTAAACCCAAAGCCCTGCCTAAACCTAAACCTAAAGCCCTAAAGCCCTCAAAACGTGGAGTACAGGCAGGATCGAGCATGGCCTTGCTTGAAGAGTTTAGCCAGGCTATGCGGGGGCCCCCGAGAAGCCTTTTTAATTAATTAAGGAAATATGCCTTAAATTAGGGCTTAGGGTTTAGTTGAGCGCCTACTGTAGGGATTGAGGATAACATCCGAAATACACGAAGCTGAAACAACAAAAAAAACAAGCAATTGAAATGACTTCTGCCCGCTGGCCCAATTGAGCCGGTTCGGAAACAGACCCTTCATTGAAAAATGGTCTTCCGGTTCCGGTGGTCCACAAACCCCACGGTGTGTCTTCGCTTGACATCTAGTTTCTTTGGGCTGATGTAGGGCCCTTAGTAACTACTGATTAGATGGGGTTTTGGGGTATCATCATCTAAGACATTTTCAGGTGGATAGTTAGCGTTATAGGAGCCTTCTAGAAGGTCTATATACCTTATGGAAGCCCTATATACCCTAAAACTCCCCACCTGTGGTTTCCTTTATCATCAGGCCGGGATTTGGGTGGCTTTGTTGGGGTCTCGAGGGAAGAGGTACTACTTCTACCGACCGCCATGTGAGGCTTGCAGTTGCGTGCTAGGGTTGGTGAAGAGTTCACAGCTTCATTGGGTTTCCAAACCCTACATAAGCTAGGCTGTTCAGCAACCCACTGAGAACACTTGTTATTGCTTTGGGCTAAACCTGTCATGATGGGAGGCCAGAAATATCAAGGCAACCATGTTGCCCTAAACCCTAAACCCTGAACCCTAAAACCCTGAACCCCAAAACCCTGAACCCCTAAACCCAAAACCCCTAAACCCTAAACCCCTAAACCCTAAACCCTGAACACCTAAACCCAAAGCCTTGCCTTGCTGGTCCTATACTCCTGCTTAGAGATGTCAACCATCTCCGCGCCGCTCGGAGTATGGGGCTTTAGGGTTAAGGATGCTTTAGGTCTTGTAGCCATGAAGATGCACGAGTTTAGGGTTTGAGGTTTAGGGTTTTAGGGTTTTGGGGTTCAGGGTTTAGGATTTGAGGTTTCGGGTTGAGGCTTTCGCTGTGGCTGAGATGGCTGGAAACTAGGGTCGGGGCAGTAAATTACGGCTAATTTTTATGCAAGGGCCGTACTCCCCCTATCTCCCCAAAGTAAAACACACAACTACAAGCTGTTGATGCACTAGAGGAGACGCCGTCCTAAACCCCAAAGCCCTAAACCCTACCCCGCTTGAGGCCCTCAGGGTGCAAAGGACCCAATGATTAGGTACATTGGTTATACGGATTGTAGTTTTCTAGGTTAATATTTGGGAGAGTACATGATTCTGAGGTACTTGGACCCTTGGGGAAATAGTAGGGTTTCAAGGCAAAAACCATCTACCCTAAACCCTAAACCACTAAACCCTAGACCCTTAACCCTACCCTGCTTGAGGTGCTGTGGACGACTAAGGCTCTGGTGGCCATGCGGAGCCCGGCCTATAGGCCGGCACATCAACATGGAAAGCAAGCTTACTTGCGATTTCCGTCTGTGATGGCAGAGGGTTGAGGGTTTAGGGTTTGGGGGTACTTGCGACTTCCGTCTGTGAAGGCAGAGGGTTGAGGGTTTAGGGTTTAGGATAGATGGCTTTGTCTGTCTGTATTCGGGTTAGCATTACACCCTAAGCCCCACCTGTAACCGAAAAGACCTACCTTGTTAAGGAGCTATATATAGAAACCATAATAAGGAATCCTGAAAAAGTAGGTCTTTTCGGCTGCAGGTAAACCCCAAACCATCAGCTTCTATGGAGGTATTGTATAGAGCTCGTGTTGAGGATTCCGGGGGTCTTGTAACTTGTCAGCGCGCTGTTCAGAATGCTGGGTTTAGGGTTTAGGGTTGAGTGGCATTCCTTGGGGGCCTTTGTTTTTTATATAATAGAATATACCCTCGAACCTTACTCTTAGTACCAAACAAGTCATCGACACAACAACCTTATAGAACCCTGAAACCTCTTTCCCTAAACCCTAAACCCTAAACCGCAATTCCTAAAGCACTTAGATTGTTGAAAGGTTGTTGATCACTTATGCAGGCCCTAGCGCCAGCACAGGCGAGGTGCTTGAACGGAAATTACACTGGTTTGGGGGGATAAGGTACGGGGGCTTTGCGGTTGCATGTCGTCGTCCAAATGAACTTCACAAGCAAGGATGCTATCCATCACCACAGCCACGGTGCGTGACAAAACACTGCGGAGGTTGTTCTTTCGAAGGGTTAACGACCCTCATCAAACCCTAAACCCTGAACCCACAACCCTAATTCAGGGATAAAAAGCGTCAGCAAAATTGCTCCTAAAGCCTTAGAGCAACCCCTGCTCACAACAACTGCCTGTGGATTGTCTGATATTTCCGCAAAGGCCGCGAAAGGAGGCAAATCTCCGCTTTTGTCCACTTCGATTAAGGTTGGACAACGTGAACAACCAGGCGACATTTAAGCTATACTCTTCAACAAGGCGAGAAGCTGTTCAGGCGTGAGGAGAACAAATCGTTGAGGTTCCTAAACCTTAGAGGCTGAGTACCCTAGCCCACCAAAGGTTAACCTTTTGATTATAGTAGGATTATATAAACCCCAAAAAGGTTAAAGGTTACCTACTCAGCCCCTTAGAAACCGGTGCCCTAAACCAAATCGTGTCAAATTGTCAAACCATCAGACGACACCTGCTTACTTGCGGAAATCTTTGCAGCTCGTCGCTGCCCATGCGTGCTACGGAGAAACATCTGCATGTGCATAGAGAGTTATCGTACGGGACCCCACATGGTGGGGCAAATGAAGCAGTCTGTGCTCAGATTATTCTAGCACAGTCTGCGGAAATGACAGCGCAGGACATCGTGCTTGCAGGCCCAGGGGACTTAGTAAGTGAGTTACAAGTAAGGTTATAATTAGGGTAACTCCATTTAGGGTACTTATAACTCTAATTACTTATAACCCATTTACTAAGTTTTCTGGGCCGACTCCAAGTGTGATTCAACAATCCTCAAAATTCAGGGAGATCATTTGCCTCCAAAGCTCCAAAAGTCCCAATGATGTCTTGCTTAAGTTCTGTTGCGGCTCCTTCCAAGTGAGTAGGGTTTAGGGTTTAGGGTTTAGGGTTTGGGGTTTAGGTGTAGGGTTTAGGGTTTAGGGTTTAGGT
The DNA here is from genome assembly GCA_905231915.1 of Symbiodinium necroappetens. Taxonomy (NCBI): domain Eukaryota; class Dinophyceae; order Suessiales; family Symbiodiniaceae; genus Symbiodinium; species Symbiodinium necroappetens. The sequence goes on along the minus strand of CAJNJA010016567.1, from coordinate 1,049 downwards.
ACTTGGCTTCAAGATAGTGGAACTGTACTAGAAAAGCTGCAATGATTACCAATACGGTTCTGTGTGGTTCCTCATTGTAACTGTTGTACATCATACCCCCCCAAACCCCACTCAAATTACTATGGCCTCTACATTAGGTTTGCTTTTTTAAGGGTCAGTGTATGACTAGCCCCTTAAACCTTTTCTAAATGTTAAGGTCGCTACATTAGGTTTGTTTTTAAGGCAAGTGTATGAGTAGCCCCTAAACCCAGATTCCCAAACTCCCTAGAAACCCTAAAGCCTAATCCCTCAACCCTTTGATCCCGATTTCCTAAACCCTGAACCCCGAAACCCTGCACCCTAAACCATACAACCCTCCAAAACTCTAAAACTCTATAAGCCCTAAATCCTAAACCCTAAACCCTAGGACCCGAAACCCCTAAATTTAGAACCCCAGGCCCTAAGCCCCAAACCCTAGAGCTCTTAAACCCGTTCTGGGATTTTGAAGCCTCTGGGCTCTCATAAGCGAAAAAGCCAGGTGTCGAAGCCCGAACTTCTCAAGAGGTCTAGCAAGTACTCTTCGTCGTTGGGTAAAGACCTGTCTTCCCAATGGCCTTTAGGGTTTGGGGTTCAGGGTTTGGTACTCTTCGTCGTTGGGTACAGACCTCTCTTCTCAATGGGTTTAGGGCTTGGGGTTCAGGGTTGACCGGGCTCAAAAAGTGATGGTTTGGGGTATGATCATTCAAGCTTTCTAGATAGACCCATATGTATATATATATATACATACAAAAAATAAACTGTATATTGTGTGTATATATATATTGCTATATAAGATATTACATTACATTACATTACATTACATTATATTATAGTATATTATATTATAATATACGTTCTGTATTATATTATATTATATTATATTATATTATATTGTATTATATTATATTATATTATATTAATATTATATTATATTATATTATATTATATTATGTTATATTATGTTATATTATGTTATGTTATATTATATTTACATCTATATATACATATATATGTATATATATATATATATG
>CAJNJA010016566.1:0-11301 GCA_905231915.1 Symbiodinium necroappetens | reverse complement strand
TGGCTGTATCTGCTGCCGCAGTGCCTGGGACAGGATTATGAAAGGCTCTGGGTGTCAGTATTCGGTGAACGCGATTGAGCGCTACAGAGCTCACTCTTCAGTCGTTGCGTTTAGCTGAGTGGCTCCCGGCTAGATTGAGAGGATCTTTCCTGTGTCGTATCAACATCTCATTGTTACAGCACTGGCAGCACTGAGCACAAGCGTTGGGAAGGTTTACGGTTAAGGGCCTTGAGAGTTTCGAAAGCCCAAGCAGCCCAGCTCCCAAGGTGGAAAGACGATGATCCGCCTGATTCTGTTCCGGAAAACTACACCTTTTGCCCAGAAAGGGTTGGGAGGCAGGGGAAGCGCGGTCTCATGGTTGGACGCTTCAACCTGGTCCTTATGGGCGTCTCGGAGGAGGTTAACATGTTTACGCATTTGCATAGACTTTCCTGGCTACTACATATCTTAACGCGGCGTGGAACTTCAGAGTGCTTATAGAAAGCTTCGCATCAGCCCGGCTTGTCTTGGAAAAACCTCTCAAACTTGGCAGCGCGATCTCAAGAGTATAAGAGTGCGGCTGCTAGTGGTGGAACAGCAGTCGCTGTGAGGCCTGGGATATCTCGACGACGCCTACTCTTGCCACTGCTGCTAGTGCGACTACTCAGATACAAGTGATTATGCGACGACGACGACGACGACGGCGACTATTGCTTCGTCTACTGTTGCGCATGTTGTTGCTGCCTCTAACACTTATGCGAACAACGCTGCCGGTGCCACTGTAAGTACGTTGACACAAAGATGATTGGAGCTACTGCTACAACGATAGCTGCCGCTACAACGGTGTTAGAACAAATCGCGACTATTGCGATGACCGTCGTCATTCATCTGTAACCTAACCCTAGGGCCCCAGTTACCTAAATAGTAGGTTACTAACCATATTATGTACCCCAGTAACCTACTATTTAAGTAGCTGGAGCCCTAAACTGGCAGATATGATGAGGCCGACTGTCCCTCAAGCGGCGGAAGTTGGCGACATCAACTTCGCCCATCTTCTCGAATGCCTATCCAAAAGTCCCTACAGTCTCCATTGTAGTTCCTTTTTTTGTTTATATTCAGGAACCTAAAAGGTAAATTTTATATTAGGGAAAAAGGTAACCCCCCAAAAGGAACTACAATTGGAGACTATAGGTCATGTCCTACCGCAAGACAGATGCCTTCCAGTTCAGATCTGCCGAAGAGGACACAGCCTCATTTGGGACGGACACTGTCTACAACTACGCGAAGGATGCAGGTTTCAGGAGAGTCGGGGGTTTTGTTGAGATGCTGAACTTCGATGAGCCCAAGCATGTCATCTTGAACAAGATTGCAGCGTTGAGGCGGAATGGCTGGTTCAATCTCAAGCAGGGGTCCTTGGTTGTGGAGCTTCTAGTATGGAACGGCAACGTGGAGCGCCTGCTGCACACGGCCTTTGTTTTCGAGCATGACTTCAGCGGAAAGACGGAGACACAGGTCCTTGTCAGCAGTCTCGCGTTCAACATCCACGACCTGAACGCAGTTCCAACCTACTTTCTCTTCGCCCTCTACCTTGTCATTATCGTGTGCTTTGTCTTCTTCTTGCGTGCGCAGATTGAAGATATTTCGGCTGACTACCGGGCCTATCTTTCTGAGCCAATGGGCTACATCAAGCTGGCCCTCTTCTGCCTTTGCTTCTACTGCATCGTGCAGTACTTCACCATCGTCTTCTCATACATGTTCCTGTGCCTTTGCCTGACAAGTAACTGAAAGCCAATGATAGGTCCATGCCGTAAGCCGCAAAGTTCAACTCGACCCTCAATCCTCTAGTCATAAGCCCAGAAAAAAACTAAATCCAGTCATAATCAACCCTAAAGCCTTCAAATCCCAGCCTCTAAACCCGAAACCCTAAAACATAAACCTAGACCCCCCCGGCTACCCTCTAATATACCCTGAATATCCACTATTGGGGGGTCCTGCTCCCTAAGCCCTGAACCCTGAAACCCTAAAACCCCCAAAACCCTAAAACCCTAAGCCCCTAAAGCCCTAAACCCCTAAACCCCTAAAGCCCTAAGCCCTCAACCCGGAGCCTGATCTGGAAGCTTCCGAAGATATGAGGAACTCATTGTTGTCAAAAGGGTTTATAGGGGGTTTAGGGGTATTATAGGGGTATTTAGCAGTTTAGGGGATATTCTTTTTGGGTTCTGGTGTTCGGGGTTTAGGGTTTGCGATTTGGGGGGGCTGCGGGTTATTAGTTAGGCTTTAGGGTTGAGGGTGTACCCATTAGGCCCCTAAGTAGTGCCCTTTTTATGGTTTACATTTAGAATCCTATAAGGTAATCCCAAAAAGGAACTACTAAGGGGCCTATGGGTGGGGCATAGATGGCCAGGAACTTCCGACTGCCAATGAAGCCCTCCGACTTTCAAGAAGTGGCAGAGCCTTCATCTTAAGCATTCCGAGGGATACCTTGGAAGGGGGGCTTGGAGGTTTTGGGGATTTGGTGGTTCAGGGTTCTTTTTGGTGGTTGTTTTTTTTTTTTTAGCGTTTTTAGGGCTTAGGCCCAGTTTAGGCCGTTGGGGATGGGCTTCAAGGGTTTAGGGCTTCAGCGCCTTAAGGCGAACTGGGGGCTGGGGTGTCTTGGGGCGTAGGCATGTGGGGTCACTGTTTCGGGCGTAGAATTGACGTGCGGTTGAGGGGTCATGGGTTTGCAGTTGGTGTTTCGGGCTTAGGTTTCCTTTTTGAGCATGAGACTTCGATTTTTGTTGGTCTTATTGGCCGTGGCCCGTTTAGAAAGCTTACAGCAACCTTCATAGTCGCACTTGGCGAACCCTTATAGTGAGGCCCCAAACCCTAAACCCTAAACCCGGTTAAGGGTTTACAGTAGGGTTTAGGGTTTATATAGTCTCCCTAACGAAATGAGTCTCAGTCTAATGGGAAAGGGATCAGACAAGAACTGGCCCTGGCCTTCAGCAGACCGTATGTTTAGGGTTTAGGGCTTCTCGTACTTGCAGAAGTATATATATATATATAGGAAAGGCAGAACCCCAAACCCTCAATCGGGAACCCTCGAAGCCCCCTAAAGCCCTCAACCTCAAATTTAAACCCTAAACCCCCTAAACCCTCAACCCCCTAAACCCCCTAAACCCTCATATCTCAAAGGAGCTGACGATGAACAACGAAGATCTCAAGGTGGCGGTGTCTGTCACCACGTGTCTGCTGTTCGTTCAGGCTCTCCTGGGTTTCAGGGCTTTTGGTTTAGGAGGGTTTAGGGTAGGAGGGTTTAGGGTTTAGGGCTTGCAGGGTTTATAGGGTTCAGGTTTTAGGGGTTTTGGGTTTAGGGGTTTAGGGATTAGGGTTTAGGGTGGGTTTTAGAGGAGTCTGGTTTTGGAAAAGGAGGTTTGAGGAAACCCGAAAACTCTAAACCCCAAGACCCTAAACGCCAAAACGCCAAGACCCTAAACCCCAAACACAACCCTAAACCCCAAACCTCAACCCCTAAACCCCAGACCCTAAACCTAGGGTACAAAGTCTAGGCATACGCTTCAGGGCAGACTGTGAAGTTGATAGCTTTGGGTTTAGGGTCTAGGGTTTAAGGGGCTTTAGGGCCATTTAGGGTTTAGGGCTTGGGGTTTAGAGGGGGTTTAGGCTTTCGGATTTTCCCCAGGTGCTTGCAGCAAAGCGTGGGTTCCATGTCCTCGACCTGAAGCACGATAGGACGATAGGAGGGTTGTTCCAACAATCCTTGCAGAGCAGGGGCCATTCGGGGAATGCATTTCCTGCAAAGAATTAAAGAAGATCCGAGCGAACAAGAATGGGAGCTGACCTCAGTGCCATTTGGAGCTATTTTGGACCAGTGAAATTGTAAACCAGAGCTGCCACAGCAGAGCGTGCCCAAAAGAACCACAATTAGATTCTATGTCCCTCTGCGACAAACGACGCGAAGCGGTCCGCCACATCACTCACGACCGGTTGTTCGCCAAACCCTGAAGGGAACACCTTGAAGTGTTTGTTGTTTTGACCCAATCCCTAGACCTTAAACCCTAAACCATCTCGAAATCCCCAAAGCCCCATAAACCCTTAAACCTATACCGTTAGGCTTCATAGTAGTTCCTTTTTGTGGTTCATGTTTGGAATCCTCTAAGGTCATCCCAAAAAGGAGCCAGGGGTATAATCTCAAAACCCTAAACCAACTCGGAGGCTTCCGAAAAGTAGGGGGCCCTGATATAGTACCCTAAAATCGTAGGATCCCTGCTATAAGGACCCCAAAATAAGGTACGTACCCCGAATTTTCGGAAAGTCCCTCCCTGGGACTCTGGGTTTCGTTACGGATGCCGGGCTCGTGCAGGCTATCGCAGAGTGCTGCGCAGTCCTTCCGCAGTTGCAGCTCCTGGTGCACTCCATGGGCGTCGTGAAGGCACGGACCTTCTTAACTAGCTCGGGGCTTTAAGTTTAGGATTTATATGATGTAGGGGTTTAGGGCTTAGGGGATAAGGTTTAGGGCCTAGGGCTTTAGGGTTAAGGTCTGAGGTTCGGGATGCGCGACGAATGTCTTTACAAGCTCCCGAAGTCCCATGCAAAATCTGAACCCAAAGCTGGTGCTTAGATTTTCAGGGCCCCATTTTAAGGCTATAGGCTTTAGGGAAGTGTGAGCCCAAAGTTAGGGTTTAGGGGTTAGGGCCCAAGCCCTAAGCCCACGACACTCAGCATCTGCAACTCCTTGCAACAGCCCACATTCCACCATGGAGTTCTCCGATCGTCGAGAGTTTGCCTTGATCTTTGATGAAACCCTAAATCCCTAAACCCCTAAACCCTAAACCGGAACGACGGATTGTTATGGTTTAGCTTTTTGGGATTTTACGTGTTTCGGCATTTGGGTTTAGGGCTCAGCGTTTAAGTGGGTTTGGGGAGGGACCTCATGCGGGGTGTAGTGTTTCGTTTAGATCATTGCCCTAGGGTGTAGGATTGTGCATGTCTGCTTGTAGTATGAAGTCGTCTCATGAAGTCATGACTTTTGGTTTAGTTCTCTGAATATTCAGTAGATCAATATCTCCTTCTACTCAGGGTCCTTGTATGGTTGTGCTGTGTTTTGCGCTCCGTTTTTCCACAAACCCTATTGTTACCAGAATGCGAAAGGTTCCTATATTGCCGAAAGGCTATGGATTGCTTGGCCACTGATTTTATACCTCCCCAAACCCTGAGCTAAGTCCGCAGATCTACGTGTTCATAATTTTAGTTCAGCTTCCTACAATCAATATATAGCGACTTGAGAGTCAGTGTACATACTATATAGGTACATGAAGCCGTAGGCTACCGATGTTCAGCTGGTACTTTCAGGCCAAGTCGCGGTTTCCTGCAAGCATTTTTTCGGAGCTGTCAGAATCTGTGATGCCTTTCTCCCTGCCAAGGGTTTAGGGTTTGGGGTTTAGGATTTCCTAAACCCCGCAAGAGTCGTCATCCCCACCCCGAAGAGACGGCTACGCAAGAAGCCACAGGAACACTTGGCTGCCTTCATCGTGGCCTTCTTTATCATGGTTCTTGGTTTCGGCTTGGGGGGCATGTTTGCCCTGGGCTGGAAGGTGTCCTGGCGGTTCCTTTGAGGTTTGGGAAACTTGTGCTCTTGCGAAGGATTCAGGGCTTCAAATTGGGGCTAAAGTTCAGTGTTGTGGAAGGGCCTCAGCTGGCAAAGCCACCTTGGAGGCCATCGCAGTTCTTCCACTTTTCTGAGCATTCCTTGGAGGGAGTTCTGCCTCGAGCGTCCTTTCAATGGTGACAGTGGTTCTTCTTTTGCAATTAAGTGTTAATTGTCAGCCCGTGCTCAAAACTTGGATGCCTCCAGATGGCTGCACCTAAACCGGATGCGTCATCATCAACAACCAAAGAGTTGCAGTCATCGGTGTCGCTGCTATCATCCTGACGACCATATTTTTTCTCATGTGGGTTTGCCTGCCCAGTCTTATCCGGTGTCCTCACCAGCCTCCCACCATCATCAACATCATCATCGCGAATAACGGAAGCTGCAGCTCAATATCATTGTCATTGTCACCCCACTGCCTGATCAAGTTGAGGTTTATGGGCATCAACAAGATCGTCAGCAGCAATCTTATCACCAACATCATCATCACCGCCGTCATCATACAGTACCTTCATCCAGTTCACTGTTAACTGCCATCAACGAACTCACCGTTGTCATCACCATTCCACGCACTTTCGGTTATATTAATCTTAGCTTGGATATAGTTCTGTAAAGTTCTATATTTGAGCAGCCGTCGTAATTTGCGTGCGGTTTGAGCAGTTTTCGAAGCGCTGTGACACTATTGTTTTGCTCGTTCGCTGCCCAAGAACCTTCATCTGAAAAGCCCCCAGCGCCAAGGTTGGGGAATTTGGCTCTATGCCACACAGCATCCTCACGGTGGTGGAGATGATACGGGGAAAGTCCAACTACCCAACCATCATCTCTGCAGATGGGGACTTCGGCGATGCTTACTTCCTCTTCTTCCACTTCTTCTTCCTGATCTTTCAGCAGTTCTTGCTCGCAATCTTGGTCGTGGGTTACATGAAGGTGCGCAAGAGGCATGCCGACTCTGAACAGGTAGAAACACCTCTGCGGCGAATATTCCGCTCTGCGACATAGCTGCAAGATGATCTTTGAGTCTGCGCTGTTTGCGCACGAGTCGGCAACCTACTGATTGATTTTCACGTGTACCATTAACTAGTAAGTTAGGTTTATGTAGCTTCAGTATGACAACAGCCATCGGTATCGTTTTGACATGAGTAGCCCGACTGAGCAATAGTCGTTGATTGCAGATTGCGGCGGCCAGGGAGATCAACGCAACACCTTAAAAACCAGCCTGCGTTCAGGACGACCCAGCAGGGGCTCAAAAGGCGTTGAGTAGGGATGAAAGAGGGTTCCCAGAATTGAGCAGACTTTGGAATCCAAAACTCGACCGTCTTGGAATTCGCCTCGTTGTCTCCCAATCAAAGGTGAAGAGTGCCCTGTTGCACCTCAGTGCGAGCATCCGAAGCCGCCTCATTTCCTTGCAGCAGATCTTCTTCGGCACTCAAGCCGCCAGCAAGACAGTGGACTATGAACAGGCCGCAGGTCTCCAAACGGTTTGGTAGTGTGAGGATTGTACCGTTCATTATGGTTATTTATTGTTATTATTATTATTATTTTTACCGCCATCTTCATTTCATCACTATAAACTGCTGCTGCTGTGTTGCTGTCGTTCGTTTCTCTCTTCATACTAGTGATATGTGACACTATGACACTATGTGTCTGCGTATCAGTATTGCATTGATAGAGTTACCTCTACTGGAATCCACCTGCGCCTTCGATGATGCTGTTGATCACCTCTTAAAGATGTAAGCAGCCTCACGGTCGTGCAGTGCTGTTCCTACTCGGCGGTGAATCCTGCCATAATTACTGTAGATATGCAACCGACAGATTCTCAATCTAAGGATGTATAGGGATAAGAGAAGAGCGTATTTTTCCGTTCAGGGGCTCATGCAGCAGAGCTCTGCATGCCCAAACCCCAAGACTCACTGGGATGTTAGTTACGTATGTATATGCATTTATTTGTTGACGTTTGCTGAAAAAGTGTGTGTATATACTGTATGTATGTATGTATGTATGTATGTATGTACGTATGTATGTATGTATGTATGTATACATACATACATGCCGTGCAGAGTTGCATCGCGGATAACCGCCTCATGGACCCCTTGGTGATTCGCTCAGCTATGCATGCATGTGAAGTAAGGTCATTCGCGGCAGTGTTTTTGGAGGCAAAACTAAAGCCCTAGCGTATATGGTGTAAGTTTCATGCAGCCTAAGGGTTGGGACAAGGAAGCATATACATGCACAAGTGTGCGCACGCATGAGGCATTCAACGCCCGTCACCGCGACAGCAACAAGTCCAAATACTGACAACCTTCTCTATAGCCTGCGCATATATACAGATATATACTAGATTATGTATATGTATATGTATGTATATATATAACCATGTATATGCATGTTAGGGCATATGCCCAATGTGTATAAATATATGTGTATATATATATATATCACTCACATATAAATAAATAAACATATATATATATATGTTGTATATGTATGATGTATGTATGTATGTATGTATGAATGTATGAATGTATGAATGTATTCATGTATATATGTTAGTTATGTTATGTTATGTTATGTTATGTTATGTTATGTTATGTTGTGTTATGTTATGTTATGTTATGTTATGTATTTGTATGTATGTATGTATGCATGCATGCATGCATGTATGTGTATATGTATATATATATATAGAAAGATATATATATATATATATGCGTGTATATGTAGATGTATATGTATATGAGTATGAATATGTACATGTATATGTGTGTATGGAGAGAGAGAGAGAGAGAGAGAGAGTGTGTGAGTGAGAGGATGTGAGGGAGTGTGAATCTAAATGCAATGCTAAAGACAAGCAGAAACACGAACTATGATTTCGACAGTGTGAAGAAGTGGACCGCAGGTAGCACGTCTTCGCGACAAGCGGGCTACGAAGCCAAAGATCCGCAACGTTCTCTACGAGAAGAGACCAGGGAACGACGATGAGAGCGTGGACATTGCCAAGGAGATGTCACTCCCATTTGCAAGTTGCAACATCCTTAAGAGTCGGGTTCTTGTTAGGGTTTAAGGTTCAGAGCATCCGTGGTCATCCGACTCTTTCCCATCAACAACATAATGGCGTAGCTCTGCTGCATGTGGAGATGTTACAGATCTGCAAGAACTCGTGCTCCGTGGACCCGTAAGGACTCCGATAAGTCTGCTCTGGAAACCCCAATGTGAGGTTTCCGACTGGAGGGTCGGAAGTACTTAGCAATAGAATTAAAGCTTCTTTGTAGGGAATTGCTATACTATATAATAATACCCAAATATATATAATAATACGCAAATATATAATAATACCCAAATATATATTAATGCCCAAACCCCTTTTCTAATCATTAAAACGTCCCCAGAAGCCCCCATCTTCGACTCCGTGCCTTGGACTCTGCAGGAGATTGGGCTTCGAGCAGTTGAGCCCTTCTATCCAGATGGAATGATGCACTACTACGTAGACTACGTGGAACCCGACTCAGTGGCATCCCCGGCCCCGTTTTTTGCAGCATTTTTTTTTTTCGAAGTGCGGGCCCTTTAAAGCCGAAGCCCTAGCCTTGACCAGTTTGGGGTTTAGGGTTCCTTTAAAGGGAATAGGGTTTAGGGTTCCTTTAAAGGGTTTAGGGTTTAGGGTTCCTTTAAAGGGTTTAGGGTTTTTTGGTTTAGCAGGTTCCTCAAAGTCTGACCTCATTATATTTTAGCCTTTTGGCTGTACACCCAAACGTCAGGACGATGAGCTCTAAACCCAAAAGAGCAACCGCTCAAGCTAGTATAAGAGCTTGAATGATCAAACCAAGGTTTTGGGCTCTATCACGTTTTAGCTGGAGTTCTGACAAACTAAACAATTAGCAAGCGAAACTGGTGAACTTTGTGGGGTTGTTACGCAACGTGATGAAAAGGATTCCCTTCATAACACTCCTTGTCAGCTACAACAACCAACTCGAGTTGCATGATGCAGTCCTGCCGCAACAACCTGCAGGAGGAAGCGGCTTGTGCTAAACTCTAAGAGATAAATCCCCTTCCTAAAACCCTCAAACTCGTTAGCTCGCGATGCTTCAACACCGTCGCGTTTGGCGCAGCAGTTGCGACTGCAAGGGCCATCTTATTGCCATTCACCATAGGCAGAGCAGGCTGAGATTAACGAGAGTATCCTTTATGCCATCCTTGCTGGACCGGAAGCAAGTATCAGTACACACGTACAATCTTTGTTGGCCATCGCAGTCAATGTAGCCATTGGATGTCAGTAGCCATCCTCATGCTCGTCATGTTATTCTTGTTCGACACCGTCACCATCAGCGGCACCTTCATCGTCATGTCGTCGTGAGCAGAGGTCATATGCGACCTTCCCTGAACGAGCCTTCACAAGGAAAACCACTGCAGCCCTAAACCTTATAAACCCTTGACCCTAAACCCTTAACCCTTAACCCTTAACCATAACCGTAGGAGCAATGTCACATCCCCAGGCACAGGACTACAAGGTGCAGGGTTTCCGTCTCGTGGGCATCTTTTCGAAAGGAAGCTATGACAAGGAGAAGTTCCGCAGCATTCAGGACAGAGCCACGATTTAGGGTTTAGGGTTTAGGGCCCGCACCGGGTTTCGGGTTGAGGGCTAAGGGTCCAGGGGTAAACCCCCAAACCCTGAAGCCCTACAAACCGAACCCAGATGCTTATGAGATGCTGGGCTTCTGGAGAAGTGAGCTTCGGGATGCGCGGGGATTAGAGATAAGGATTTAGGGCTCAGGGCTTAGAATTAGAGTTTAGGATTTAGCGTTTCATACAGGCTTAGGGCACATGCAGGGCTTGGGGTTTAGCTCAGGGTTTAGAAAAGGGTTTAGGTGTTAGATTTGGGCTTAGGATTTAGGGTTTAGGGATTAGGACTTAGGGTTTAGATAGAGGTTAAGTGTTAGCTTAGGATTTAGGGTTTAGGGTACAGGGCGCGAGTTTTGGTTTGAGGTAAGGTTGCTTTTGCATTTTATTTGTACGTATGTCGTGTACCATATTCGCATTCTCTGCTGCTACTCGTGGGCTCAAGTATGAAAAAGGATTCGTGCATTCTGCCGATAGCAATAAAGTTCTAGGGGGACTTCAGTGTAAACCCTAAACCCTAAATAGGCCAAGACGGACCAGACGGTTGAGGTTCCCAAAATATCCCTAAACTCTAAACCCTCAGTATCCCTAAACCCTAAACCTTCAATCCGAAACATCCCTGAACCCGAAGAGTTTGCCAGCTGTTTCAGAGGACTTCGAGCAAAAATACGAGAAGGACCCGCAGAAAATCCTGCAGAGCATCAGTAGGTCCGATTCTCTTCCCGTGAGGCGCGAGTTGAGGGGTTCAGGGTTCACGGTTTAGGGTTCCGACTCTTTTTCGTTCAGGCCCGGATTCGAGGAGTTTGAGGATTTTTGGGCTTACCGAGACCTTGGCTATACATTAAAGATACCCATCTTTTGGCGTATATTAATGGTAACTCTACAGGGCTTAGGGCGTTTGTTTTTTGAAGGTTTGGGTTGAGGCTCGAATTTGGGCAGGGGTTTGCGTTTTGAGGTTTAGGCTTGAGGGTTTCGTGAGCTCCGGAGCCCAAAGCCTACAGTTCAAAAGCCCGAAGCCCTAAACCCGATTTTAACATCAGGGCCTTAATAATTACCTATACCAT
>CAJNJA010016565.1:0-11301 GCA_905231915.1 Symbiodinium necroappetens | reverse complement strand
ACCCTAAAACCTACATAAACCCTAAGTCGTGTGTATGTTATTCAGCACATGGAGGTGGTAGGAACAAGTGTATCTTTATGATTAAGGGGATACTGGGGCCTTTAGCAAGGTAATTAAAGGCAGTCTTAGTTGTATCTACTTATGGCCCAATTGGCCGTATCATAGGTAGCATTAGGGAGACCCCTTAGAGGGGGCCCTTCTGAACCCTTCTTATGGCTCTCTTAAAGAGGACCTTATTCAGATCAAGGGTCCCCCTAATCCTATCTCCTACCGTACTCGGTTCCTCCTACTAAAACTGAATATCACGAAAAAGGTTACCTTTATATTGAGGACCCACTCAGGAACCTAATATATCTACTTACAACCCAATTGACCGTACTTACACTAAGTCTCCTGAACCCCCAAGCAGGACCGGGGCTCCAAGCTGCAACCTGCGGTGGCCCAGTGTGGAAGGTGGGCTGGGGGCTCTACCCGTAGGCCCCTAAGTAGTTCCCTTTTTGTGGTTTATATTTTAGAGTAATCCCAAACCCAACCCTATATAGGAACCCATGTACCCATAGGCCCTAAGTAGTTCCCTTTTTGTGGTTTATATTTAGAATCCGGTAGGGTTTAGGGTTTAGGGTTTAGGTTTAGCAGTTCCTTTTTGTGGTTTTTCATTTAGAATCCCTTTTTTAGGGTAATCCCACAAAGGAACTACTCAGGGGCCTTATGGATAAACCCTAAACCCTGGCATCAGGGCTCCTGGCGGTTGAGGAATCATATTTTCAACTTTGTGGGAACTTAGTAGCCCAATACCCAACCTTTAAACTTTTTTTGGGTTCTTATAATTTAGTAGCAATCTGAAAGTTTTGCTTTTTATTTCTCTGGCTTATTGGGGAAGTAAGGGAAGAGATGGTGCTATGAGCAACTGAAAGCTAAAACTTTTTGGCTTACGAACCGGGCAACTGCGAGACTTATGATGTTGCTGCTAAGATAAAGATAACGCGAAAGACAAGTTGCAAAGAGCTCAAACCCCCAGATCCCAAAATGTCTAAACCCCGGGTTTAGAGTTTAGGGTTTAGGGGTTTAGGGTTTAGGGGTTTAGGGGTTGGGGATTTAGGGTTTAGGGGTTTAGGGTTTAGGGGTTTAGGGGTTTAGGGTTTAGGGGTTTGTTGTTTAGGGTTTAGGGTTTAGTAGGCCTTCGCGATCAATTCGTTGAGTCCCCATCTCTGGTAAAATTGAGCTCTCCGGTCATGTTGTAATGTAGACGCCCGATTATCAAAACGCACGTTATTTAAGGTTCGGGTCGACATGACCTAACACCCAAATTTTTTTCCCTGCAACACCTACCTTCGAGTCTCATTACCTACTCAATTGTAGGGTCCTTGTGATATCCATGGCCCTACGAAGACGTAGGTTGCGGCGGTGTTCACGACATGTCCTACACTCTGATCCCAAAGCTCGTCGGCTTCAGTCGCTAAGAGCATGTTTCGGTCATAAGCACAGTCATGATTTGGTTGCCAGTTCAGTAGCCGAACCTCCTAGTGAACCCTAAAGGGGACTTTCCGAAAATTAGTGTGCCTTATTTTTGGGTCCTTATAATAAGGATCCTACTATTTAGGGTACTATATTAGGGTCCCCTATATTCGGAAACCCACAAATTGGTTATCAAGTCAGAGGAAATCCGTGGTTGCACAGTAGCCTGAACGTCAAAATCCATAGTTAAACACGTGCGAAACCCTACAGGAACCCATGTACCCATAGGCCCCTAAGTAGTTCCTTGTTGTGGTTTATATTTAGAATCCCATAGGTTAATCCCCAAGAATTACTTAGGGGCCTCTGGGTAGACCTCATCAAGCCTTGTAAAGCTATCAAAGTCGATCCTAAAGGTCCTAAACCCTAAACCCCTAAACCCTAAAACCCTAAACCCTAATCTCCCAGCCCTAAACCCTAAACCCTAAACCCCTAAACCCTAATCCCTAAACTCTGGACCCTAAACCCCCAAACCCTGAACCCTAGACCCTAAACCCTAAACCCCTAATCCCCAAACCCGAAACTCTATCACGCTCGCAAACTCGTAAAGCCAGAAGCCCTGAATTTTAAAGCCCCGACGCGACGCAAACTCCTACCCCCAAGACCGAACCTGAAAGTCCTATAGTATAAGTCCTACACTACATTATGGAATGCTAGTGTGTTTATGGTATATACTAGTGTATAGCAGTATACTTTGGTATATCATGGTATACTATATCCCGGAAACTCCTATAAGGGCCTGGAAGAAGGAATATTTTCTCTAAAGCAAATGCAGGACTCAATTTATCAGTTCGGGTATACTGCTTTATGACAGGGCTGTGGAGTGTCTAAACCCTGAAGCCTAGAAACCCTAAACCGCCAAGCCCTAAACTCCTGAACCCCTAAACTCAATAAACCCAAAACTCCTAAACCCAAAGCCCTTAAGCCCAAAACTCCTGCTTAGTTCTCCAATACCGAAACTTTAAACTTTTTGGGCTCTTATAGTTTAGGAATAACCTGAACGTTTAACCTTTCATTTCCCTGGCTTATTTGGGAAGTAAGCCTAACAGCTTTCGTGGTTAGAAACCCTAAACCCTACACCCAACACTCCCTAAACCCAGAACCCCTAAACACAAAGCGCTTAAGCCCAAACCTGCCTAAGTGCTTTCTTGGTTAGGCCCCTAAACCCTAAACCCCAAACCCTAAAACCCTAAGCCCTAAACCCTAAACCCTAAACCGGAGAGCTTTCTTGGTTAGGTGCTGCCGTCTCCTTGACAAGTCATGCTTCAGCCGAAGGGCCTGGCGACAGGCCGAGTTGGGCGCGAAGGTTTGGGGTTCTGGGGTTTAGGGTTTAGGGTGTTTAGGGTTTAGGGTGTTTAGTGTTTAGGGTTTAGGGTTTGGGTTTTAGGGTTTAGGGTTTAGGGATTGGAGTTTTAGGGTTTGGGGTTTAGGGATTGGGGTTTAGGGTTCATTGTTCCGGGGAGTGCGTGTGGGGTACTACAGGGGCTTTCATAGTTACCTACACTATTGTTTGGGGGGGCTCCTGATTAAAATTTACAGTGTAATATGGCCCATAAACCTATTCTAGCTATAGTTGAGGCCACTACATTATGGGGTCTAGGGTTTAAGAGTCTAGGGTTTAGGGCAGAGGAGTTAGGGTTTAGGCTTTGGGTTTCAAAGGGTTCTTATGAGATCTTCAGGAATGTCTCTGAGTCGAAAACGAGCTTAAACCAGCCCTTTAAAAGAGGTTTCCTTATGACTTGTTGTAACCATCTTTTGAGGGAGGGTTCTCGAATTTGCCGCCTTTGAGGTGGTTTTTCGGGCTTCACAATGTGTCAGAGTGCGATTGGACTGAAAATTAACATGCCTTGACGTGAATGTTTCGGTTGAGTCTGCAGGGGGGCGGAGGGGAGCTCCCAAAGACTTCTTGGGGTTTTTTTATAATGACCCCCAAAGCCCAAAGTTGTACACCCGAAACCCTAAACCGTGTAGGATTTTAGGCATTGGGGCTTTAGGGTTTTAGGCTTAGGGTTCAGGGCTTTAGGTTTAGGGTTTTAGGCTTTGGGGTTTAGGGTTGTAGGCTTGCACTGAGTCTTCCTTTGCTTGTCCTGCTTGACTCCCTGAGTGTGCGAGGGTAACCTTATTCACAAAAGGCCTTCAGCCACACGGCCGAAAGACGTAACTTGGCCCTCAACTGGGTCCTGTACCGGCTAAAGCGCTGCAGCAACACCTCAGCCTCAAGTAAGAATGACAGCCTTACCCTGAAGCGCTAAAATCATAAGGACATAAGGACCCTTAGGGGGAAGGCGGGGGGGGGGGGTAGGGGGCCTGACTGCTGGGTAATAAGGACTTAATAACATCTACTTAAGGAAGTATAGTCCCGTACCTCCCTCCCCTTACCCCTCCCAAATGGCCCCTATGATAAAATATCAAGAATTCCAGGGCCTTGTTTTGGAAGTGAAGGCCCCAGCCGCATCCTAAGCCCGAAAGCGATAGAATGAAACCCCTGATAGAACATTATGAAGCCCTATGTCGAAAGCCCTTAATCTTAACCCTAAACCCCGATACCCCTAAACCCTAAACCATAAGCCCTATAACCTCAAAAATAAGAGCATCGATAAACGCCGTGGCGGAACGTGCAGGTGCGAGGAAAAGGTTCTCAGGGCCTTCGAGCCCCAAACAGCCGTTGTCTCAGAATACGGCTTGTACGGTTTAGAGTTTGGGGTTCAGGGGTTTTGGGCTTGATTGCGTTGTTGCGTTTAGGGTTTAGGGTTTAGGGTTGAGGGTTAAGTAGATTCATATAAACCGAGCACGGTACTGACCCCAACGAACTGGGCTCTGAAGTGAAGTAAATCGGGGAGAATAAATAAAGTATAGACTTTCATAACAGGTCCAACCAAAGACGTATTCAAGTACCGCACTCCAGAACCCAATAAAGCACAGCGTACCACGACCTCCCTGCCTCCCTGCTCATGGACACATTGAAACTTGTTTGAACCGCGGTTCAGGGTTTAGTGTTCAGGGAGCTTACAACACCACAAACTTTGAAGTCCAAACCCTAAACCCTAAATAAATTCAGCTATCAAGCCCTGACCCGGAATCCTAAACCCTAAACCCTAAACCTTGGCCCTAATGCCTGAACCCTGGACCCCAAACAGCGAAAGCCCCTTCTACCTGAGCCTGAACGCAAGAATAGGCCTCTGGAGCAACCCCCCCGGAATGGTGTTAGGGTTTGGCATGTACACCGTTTTTGTGACTCAAAAGTCCTTGAGTCCCTACACCTTCATGGTTTCCAGCACATCAACGCCTCTTGGGTCAGCCATGCCGACTCAGACGGTACCCCACGACACCGCTCAGTGGTAAGTGGTGTGGATCCCCGAGAACGGCTGCGTTGCCTCCGACATAAACAGGCAACCTGTCATTGTACACACCAGCGACACAGCGGTGCAGCAAGCCGGTTAGAGGCGAAAAGAACACTGGTGCACTACATTCCCGTTGGATTGCGAAAGCCGAATTGAAGCGTAATCGCAGATGGGTGCCGAAGCGCGAGATCATGGCACACATCAGGAACTTTCACGGGTTCGGCGCTTGTACAACCAGCGCTTTTTAATTTTTGGCAACTGTATCGTCGGCAGCTCCCCACGTATCCCAAAGAATCGGACGCCAGTTATTATTTGACCGGACCGGGCGCTCGCGCCGGGGCAAACTGGCTGTTGCGCTATCCGCACCTGATGAACAAGAACTCGCTCAGCGAGCATGTCGGGTTATTTTACGTGGAGCAACTCAAGCGCATTCAGCACTACGCACTCCGGAGCCCAGTTCTGACAGCGCGCAGAAGTGATAGCGCAGCAGTTCGAGATGTGAAGCATCGATTGCGGGCTCATTTGTGCACATTGGAGGGATGCGTGTTCATGTGTTGCGAGTATTCTAAATTCGTCCTTTGGTTACAGCAAGAGGTACGCTGACGGCAGATGAAAAGAACGGTGCCCAGTTACCTATACTCGCCCTCGGGGGCATAGACATGCGCAACGTCCCGCACAACTTCAGTGTCATCGGCGACCACCTGCCATTGAGGCACCTCTGAAACAGGTTCAAGGGTTATAGATACCGCATGCACCGAAAGACCCTATTCTCCATAATTCATAAACCCCGTATCGTAAAAGCCTTAAAGGAAGCTTCGGCACAGGGCTCAACACTGCTTGGGTACAGGCTTCGGTGTCGTGATGCTTCTCCTTCTCGCGGATCCAGACAAACTACCCTAAACCCAAAACCCAAACCCTAAACCCTACACCCCAAACCTTAAACCCAAAACCCCAAACCCTAAACCCAAAACCCTAACCCTTAAGAGGGCCCGATACCCCTCAAGAAAGGAACATCCCATATAAAGGGACTATTCTTGATGAACGCGTATTTGGGCAGATCCTCGACTCCAGAACCGAATCCCTAAGCCCTAAACCCTAAAACCCTAAAGCCTTAAACCCTAAAACCCTAAAAGCCTAAACCCTAAAGCCTAAAACCCTAAAGCCCTAAAACCCTAAAGCCTAAGACCTAAACCCTATAAAGATCTATCTTGCACACTCCAAAGCCCCTGGTCCTTCTCCCAGGCGCTTTCTGTCGGGACTGCAGCGGCCGACTGTAGGATTCAGTTTCTAGGTCCCCAGAGAACCCAATACACTTTAATTAAGGAGCCTACCTTACCTTAAATTATAGGGGCCTTAATATTAAGACTTAAGGTATATTCCTTAATTAAGGGGTTTTGGGTTCTCCGGGTCTTTTGAGGTCGTGAACTGTCGTGGTTTGGGGTTTTTTTTCGGCTGCACTATAGAAGCTTCAGAGTCTTGTTGGGTTTAGGGCCTTAGGGTTTTAGGGTCCAGTTTAGGATTTATGGAGCCTCAGTCATTGGCTGCACAGTTCGGGCTTTGATTGTCGAGGGTGCTACGGTCTAGGGTTTAGGGTTTAGGGTGCTAGGGTTTAGGGTTTAGGGTTTCTACGTTAAATGCAGCGACTGGACGAACCTAGGAATCAGTACCTTATGACCCCTTAATCGAAGGGCGTCCCTGTCAATGTGCACCCGCTGACCGCAAACAGCGGACGGTGGCGCTTCTCCCGGCGGCTCCTCAATCAGGAGACGGTTCAGGGTCTTGGGGTTTAAAGGGTTTAGTAAAGGGTTTATGGGGTGTTTGAAGGAATATGCGCATTCCATCTTCCAGAAAGGGGTTTTCGATGGGTTTGGGGATTTATGGTTCGGAGGTTGTTTACAATGAGTAATTATGGTCCTAGGCATTGTCGTGGTTACATGCCCGCCTGCCCGAATTGATCGCACTTCAGCTACACCGTTGTGCCCAAACACCGCACCTAGAGACCTCGACAAGGGAAAGCGACACGTATTTTGCGCGGTTGCCCTCGTCTTTCCACCAAACCATAAAACCTAAACCCGAACTTGCCGAAGTACCAGAAAGTGCGAGACTCGGATTTGGGGTTAGAGGCTCCTTGCTCAGTTTAGAGTTTAGGGCTTAGGGTTCATGGTTAGAGGCTTCTTGCTCAGTTTGAGATGCCGCCACTTTCCCAGCTTCTGATTGCTTGGCGTTTTCACTGCTGTGTATCGGGCTGCACATCAAATACATACCAGTTTGTACATGTATACGGCCGATACATACACATATAAGCAAACATGCGTACTCACACACACATACATGCAGACATACGGACCGACAGACATACATACATACACCCACACATACCGACTTGCAATATCTTGCAAGCACGCATACCAAAAGGTGTGCAAGCCGAATCGAAAGCTCGTGTAAGACAGCGCTCTGAATAATTAGCAACCCCATGACCCCAATGTCCCACAGCAGGACCCCTAAATTCCTAAACCTTTACTAAACCCCTAAACCCTAAACACTAAAACCCTAAACCGTTGTTTGCTAAGCCACACGCAGCTGTTGCCTCTCAGTTTCCGAACAGCTCCACAGCAGGGGGCCATGCCAGGAACTGCAAACCCTAAATCCTAAACCCTAAAACCCTAAAACCCTAAACCCTAAAACCCTAAAACCCTAAACCCCTAAGACCCAAAACCCTAAACCCTAAACCCCTAAGACCCAAAACCCTACACCCTAAACCCCTAAACCCTAAACCCTTATAGATCCCTTCAAAGGATCCCTTTAAAGGTGCCCTTTAAAGATCCCTTTAAAGGGCACACCCAAAACCCTGCCAAGGTGCTGTGCTTGCCCACGTGGCCATCGTTGAGGCTCGGCTCCCAGCTCTCCTCCGGAGCGCAGAGGCGCGTTTTTTTTGTTTAAGGGTTCCTTTAAAAGGGTTAGGGTTTAGGGTTCCTTTAAAGGTTTAGGGTTTAGGGTTTAGGGTTCAGGGTTTGGGGTTTAGGGTTTAGGGTTTAAAGTTTAGGGTTTAGGGTTCAGGGTTCAGGGTTTAGGGTACCCTCAAATAGGGGTCTATGGTCCCAAATAATGGGTACTTAGGCTCTAATCGAGGGTAGATGGAGCGTCTAGGTTCATGGTTTGCTGTAGTAGGGCGATCTTAAACCCCAAGTACCCAGAGAACCCAATACCCCTTAATTAAGGAATATACCTTATAAATCATAATATCGAGGCCCCCTGTAATTTAAGGCTTTTTTCCTTAATTAAGGGGTATTGGGTTCTCTGGGTAGCGGGGCGATCCTAAACCCTAAGTACCCTAAGCCGTATGGGAGCCTGATCAAGAAAGCTTGGGTCTTTGTGAAGGTTCGCTTTTTTTGGTGGATCCGAAGAAAACAGGGGCATTTTGGCCCTTGTCCTCCCTTTACCTGAAAAAATGGGTTACGGTGGTTACAGACTGTGTGGTTAGTAACCTATATTGCTTAAGTAACTAGAGCCGTTTGGGTTGCTACACCGGGATCTACAGCGGCTTGGGGTTGTGCGGGTTTGGAGATTGTAATCTGTTGGGGGTGGGCTGTTTCTTTGAAAGGACCCCGGAAGTGCCGCAGGATTTGTTTTAAAGGTTTCGAGCGGTTTTCACGGGCTTGAGGTGCTGAGAGTTTCAATGGGGGGTCCTTCGGAAGCTGCTGGCCTAAGCTGTGGGAAGCCCATCAGCCCTACTCCTACAAACCCTAAACCCTAAACCTTAGCCCTAAACCCTACATCCCTACAAAGCCTAAACCCTAAGCCTTAGCCCTAAACC
Source organism: Symbiodinium necroappetens (assembly GCA_905231915.1). Taxonomy (NCBI): domain Eukaryota; class Dinophyceae; order Suessiales; family Symbiodiniaceae; genus Symbiodinium; species Symbiodinium necroappetens. The sequence goes on along the minus strand of CAJNJA010016565.1, from coordinate 2,634 downwards.
CTACATCCCTACAAACCCTAAACCCTAAAGCCTCCACTCGAAAATCTTGACACCGAAGCTCCGAAGCCCTGAACCCCGAAGCCCCCGAAGAGTCTGAAGAAGCCGGGAGGCCGTGGACGAAGCCGATCCTCAACCGCTGATGGATGATCGCTGCAGGCCGAGCCTTCGCATAGGAAGCCAGGGGCTTTGCTCTCCGACCAGGGGCTCCGGATCCCAAGTCTCTCTAAAAGGGTTTAGGGCTTGAGGTTTATGGAGGGTTTAGGGTTTTGGGTTTAGGGGTTTTGGGTTTAGGGTTTGAGTTTAGGGTTTGAGGTTTAGGGCTAAGGTGCCAATCAGTGCACTTCTGGAGCCTGGATTGGGGGGGGGTTCAGGGGCTTGTGGGGTTTTGCAGTTGGCAGGTGCCCTTTCCTGCGGAGAGAGTCAGGGTTCAGGGTTTAGGGAGTGATACTGTTGATCTGCCTCCTGACGCCTTCAAAGTACCAGGCTCACTGTTGATGATATAAATCCTGCATTACCTTAAGGCCTTAAGGACCCTAAACTATGGGGACTTATGGTCTATTCCTTATTATGGGGTAATGCAGGACTTTGATCATCAGCCGTAGAGGCATAGTGGCGCGCTGTCCAGGAGCCTGAAGGATCCTCAACCCTCAACCCTGACCCCAGGCACCCTTTCGCTGGCCTCATGATCTAGAAATTTGGGACTTTCCGAAAATTAGGGTACCGTATTTTGGGGTCTTTATAATAATGATCCTATTATTTAGAGTACTATATTAGGGTCCCCTATTTTCGGAAACCCCCATGTTAATCCCATGGAAGATCATAACAACCTGAATCTTCACACCTTAAACCGCCCCATCGCTTGCTAGACTTTCGAAACTAAGACTCTGAAACCTGAACCCTAAGTCCTACACCCCAAAAGCCCGCAGCCCTGAACAGGAAGTACCCTAGTTGATGATTAAAGGCCCGAAAACATAGCTTCCTTTTCAACAACAGCAATAGTCAATATGGAACCCCCAAGTAACTACCCATACCTTTCCTTCAAGCTCCTTTTAAAAAATGTATACATACATATATTGGAATCACCCCGAAGCCCTAGTCCCTAAACCCTAAGCCTTAAGCCCTATAAGCCCCCAACCCCAAAACCCTACACCATGTGCCGCCAATGGGAGGCGCGCCGGCACCGTGCGGCAGGCGGAGTGCTTCTTCGGGCAGCTGGGTTTTGGGCTGGTCAGTCCCTCTGAAGGGTGCCAGTTCCATTAAAGGTCCGAGACGGTTGATGGTACAAATCCTGCATTACCCATAATAAGGAATATACCATAATTCCCATAGTTTAGGGTCCTTAAGGTCATGCAGGATTTATATCATCAACAGTATGGATACTCATTTGCATTTAGGGCCAGGGTTTGGGGTTTGGGGGTTTAAACTTCGCAGGGATTTCCGTATTGCATGGCCTTGCCCACTCCTATAAGCCCGAAGCCCGAAACCCTATAGACCCGAAACCCTAAGCCCTATATACCCTATACACCCGATAAACCCTATATACCCTATAAACCCTATGAACCCTATGAAACCCTATAAGCCCTATGAAACCCTACAAACCGTGGCGTGGGGAGGTCCGCATCAGCGACCTCAGCCGGAGAACTCTGGTGCTCTTGCTTCGGTGGGCCTACGGCGAAGCGATCCCTGCTTTGAGTTCCGAGCTCAGAGGGGTTTAAGGGGCTTTCAGGGTTTTTGGGGTTTAGGGTTTAGGGGCTATAGGGGACAGGGCTCTTGGGGTTTAGGGTTGAGGAGCTAGGGTCCTATGCTTTCGGATCCTACAGAAAGCCTTAAACTCGAAAACAAGCAAAGCTCTACAACCTATAGACGATTCAGGCGATAGCTATCCTCATGGCTCCCCGAAATGTATCTCTACAGGTAGGCCCCAAACCTCTTAGAGCAAGCTTTCGGAAGCCTCCTTGAGAAATCGATCCGCAAGTAGTAAGGCTAGGAGTTAGGATTAGGGGGACCCTTGGGGATATAGACCCTCTCAAGAAGGTCCCTTTTTAAGAGAGCCAGAAGTAGGGTTAAGAAGGGTCCTAAACACCCTAAAAGCCCTAAAAACCTTAAAAACCCTAAAAACCCTAAAACCCTAAACACCCTAAAAACCCTAAAAACCCTAAAAAGCCCTAAACCCTACAAGCGCCACCTCCTAAGGTGAGGAGGAGGAGAGCTCGGTGAGTGCCCCCGCCGCCTCCCGGCGAGCAGCTTTCGAGCTCCTCGAGGCGGCTTTAATAGTGCTTAGGGCTTGGGGGTTTATGGTTTAGGGTTTTTCAGTGTTTAGGGTTTTTTTGGGGTTGAGGTTATTTTTGGGGTTTGGTGTTTTAGGGTTTAGGGTTTAGGGTTTAATAGTGCTTAATATAGGGGCCTCAATAATTACCTATATTATTTTGGGGGTTCCTTGATTTAGGATTCCATTATAAGGATTTCGGATTTAGGGTTTAGGTTTTAGGGGTTTAGGGTTTAGGGGCTTAGGGCTTGGGGTTTAGGGGTTTGGGGGTTTAGGGGTTCAGGGCTTTAGGGTTGAGGGTTTAGCAACGCAGGACTTCCTGCTTCACGAATCTGATGAAGATGGAGGTACGAGCTTTTTGTATTTAC
>CAJNJA010016564.1:18538-36708 GCA_905231915.1 Symbiodinium necroappetens | reverse complement strand
ATGAATAAATATAAATATAAATATATATATATATATTACCAACATAAAATACCGACCTAGGGTATATAGACCTTCTATAAGGCTTCTACAAGGAACTACAAGATATATAGACCTTCTATAAGACTCTTACCCAGGTAACTACCCACTTGAAAATATCCTAGATAATATGTTACATTCCAAAGAAGCTAGATTTTCAAATTTCAATGAATCAATAATATAGCATATTATATTCAATAAATTCATCAATATATATATATATATATTATATTCCAGGTATTCTAAGTATTCTAGTTTTGACCTTACCACATCTAGATTTTCCAAATCTTTAGTCCCCCCCCCCCGCGTTCCTCCAAAACAATAGACCACTCACGAGAATTCCAAAATTTTTCTGGCAAAATCACCAGAATTCCAAAAATTCCGCATATTCCAATAATATTCCTAGACATGGCCAGGAAAATCTTGGAATTCTTGGGATACTAGCTTAGGATTCTGGGAATTTGACCAAGAAAATCTTATAATATCTGGAATATTCTTTCATAGGATCATTTAAGATATACAAAATCGCTTATACTAATATTAATATAAATACTAATGTTTTTACGAATATTAAAACTCAAATTCATATGAATAACAATATTCCTATATATACAAATATACATACGAATACTAATCTCTTTTAAAAAAATAATATTTCTATACCGAATTATCAAGAGTTCTGAGATTAACACGAATATATAAGATACGAATATACCACTATTAATATGAATATTCATATTAGCATCGGTATAATAATTAATATTAATATAAATATGCAGCTTCATATTCCTACGAATAGAAATATTCATATAAATACTCGTATTGGAAATAAGACCATTAATATTAAAAATACTATGAGTTTCGATATTTACCACAACTCGTATCAATAGTACAAATATTACAAATCGCAAAAATTAATATAAATACAGATATTCATACGTGTATATATTATATATGCTAATCTATAAATATTCCAATTTTTTAAAATCTAAAACTCCAAAATTCGAAATTTTTGAGACCTAATAATTCCAAAATTCAAATTATTACAACCTATTAAAAATTCAAATTGTTGCAACCAATTAATTATTCAAATCCAAATTTCTAACACCGAATTCTCCCAAAATTCCATTTTTGCAGAAAATTTTACTATTATTAAATGCCAAAACTTTGACGATTTAGAATTTAGGCTCCAAAAATTTAGAATTTTAGGCCTCATAATTATGCATTCTAAGAATTATCAATGTTAAAAATTCAAGAATTTCAAGTCCCATTCCTACCATAAGAAATACGATCTACGCGTATAATAGAACAAAAAGGGAGAGAGAATAATACATATATATATATATAAAATAAAAAGTTAGTCTAAAAATATTTTAGAGAATTTAGGGTTTCGGATTTAAGATTTTAGAGTTTAGGTTTTACGATTTAGAATTCAATTTTTTTCGAATATATCTATGTATCTTCTAATTTTTTTCTTCTATTTTTTCTTTTTTCGTATTTTTTTAATCTTCGAATATTCTTACCTTTTTTATATTTATATATATCTATCATACTTCTATTCAACATATATCTATTGTATACTTCTTCCTATACATCATTCTAGTATCCGCCAATCAATAAATTCGTGAATTACAGAGAATAATCAAAGAATTAGAATTATTATATATATTATCCCAAAACGTATAATTAAACCTATCATAACATTCCTTCTTTTTCTTGTCGTCATGCTTGCTTGAATTCTGCCGCGTTGGCGACGGGGGGAGGGCTGGCCTGGGTCTTACATGTGGTTCCCTAAGCTCAGCCCCCCCCCCCAAGGACTCCAGGAGGGGTCCTCCATGAGGACCGCCTCCGCCGCCTGCTGCGCAGCAAGCTGCTGCGCAGTGAGCAGCTGCTGTGCAGCGAGCTGCTGCTGTGCAGCATGCCTTGCGGCGGCCAAGACAAAACGCCGAGGCCGAGGCCAGAAAGCACCAAAGAACAGCGGGAGTCGACCGGTGCCGGGTTCGACAAGCTGGTCCAGGCGGTCCAGCTTCAGTCTTACTCAGTAGGCTGTGCCCTCCTGAGTTGGAACATACACGTGTCATCATAGCTCACACAGAAATTGGACAATGTCTCGATGTCTCTTCACAGTAGTAGTAATAGTAGTAGTAGTAGTAGTAGTAGTCGTCGTCGTCGTCGTAGTCGCCGTGGCGGTGGTAGTAGTAGTAGTAGTAGTCGTCGTAGTAGTAGTAGTAGTAGTAGTAGTAATAGAAGCAATAGAAGCAGCAGCAGCAGGAGTAGTAGTAGTAGTAGTAGCAGTAGTAGTAGTGGTGGTAGTAGTAGTAGTAGTAGGTGTCGTAATCATAGCAGTAGTAATTGTTGTTGTTGTCGTAACAGCAGTAGCAATATCTGTAGCTGTAGCTGTCGCAGTCGCCTTAGCAGTTGGTGGTACTAGTAGTAGTAGTAGTAGTAGTAGTAGTAGTAGTAGTAGTAGGTGTCGCAGTGGTAGTGGTAGTGGTAGTGGCAGAGGTAGAGGTAGCGGTAGTGGTAGTGGTAGTGGTAGTGGTAGTAGTAGTAGTAGTAGTAGTAGTAGTAAAAGTAGTAGTAAAAGTAGTAGTAGTAGTAGCAGTGGTAGTAGCGGTAGTAGTTAATAATAGCGGTCTTTTCTCTTGTAAAACACGAAATAACAAGTCGTTCGTGTGTACTGCAACGATCACTACCACGTAGAGCGTGAGCATCATAGATGCTTATTCAGGCTTCTATAGTAGAACAAGAAGAAGCAGCAGCAGAAGCAGCAGCTGAATCGTTTGTAGGATGTTCGTTGCATAGGGGCATTAATTAGTCTATAATTAGAATAGGGCTTCGAGTATCTAATGTTTTATGCTGGACTGATAACGATTCATGATGTCCCTAGCATGATTCATAATGTACTTATATTAAGGAGCCGGAAGGAATACTATTTGCTGTTGATCTTGCACTGTTCCGTCCTATACATTAGCTTGCTTGGACCACTTCGACAGTCCTTGGCGGCCCAAACCTGTGATTAGGAAGTAAGGTGTAAGTAAGTATCTGTCAATGCGGGTATGCAGCCACGCATCTGTGCAAGCACGGATGGTCGGAAAGTGTCATCTACAAGTGGGTCGAAATGACAACGGACATAAATTTTATGAGTCGTGCCAGAAGTAGAGAGTGACAGAGTGGTGAGAGCCACAACTGCAGCTCCAAATGCCACTTTGTATGATAATAGGGATGCAACAGCCAAAACACTGGCAACGACAGGGAGCAGTACTATGACGTTCACTGTCATCAGTAAACCCTTACGCATATCGCCGCTAAGCTCACACGGAATCACGAAGGGCACTAACATCGAGGGCCTTTGACAAGTTGTTGTTCAATGCATGCTTGCATAATAGCAGGCATGCACACACACACACACATCTGCATGTCTAGCGTGCACGAATGAGTGTGCCTGATCCATTCTCTCGCTCTCTCTCTCTCTCTCTCGACCTCTCCGTTCTACTTCGTCAGCCTGTCCAGATACGTCCGTGTCTGCACTTATCAATGATCATAATAAGCACTTCTTGTTGAAGAAGACGTTCTTACAGACAGCCGACACCATCTGGAAGGGCACTTTCGTGTTTGTGAAGGACGTCTATTGAACACGCACATGGTTACGGGCCAGGAGCACCGACAGAATTACATGATGCTATCGCGGTGCAATCAACAACGATAACAATTGTCATAGCAGAAGTGGAAGCAGCACCCAGCACCAAAACGATAGCCAACAACAACACCTGACCCTTCGAGCACTACTGCTGATTCTTGTGCTGGTCACATGGCAACTCACCATGAGCAGTAGCAGGAATACCATTGCTGCTTCTTCTGGCCGTCATGACCTTTCGACTGGTAGTCATCACCCTGGGCCTTCGTAGTCAAGCCCTGATGACCCAATTCTTCGCTGAGGCTGCAGCTGTGAATCTTGCTGAATGCTTCCTCACCAGCACAAGCCTTGAATTCGTGGTCGGGCGTGAGACTTAGGACAAAGTCCTGAGACGCATCGTTCTGTTCTACAGGACAATACATTAAGGACCGAAACATTGGAGCAAGATCCGAGGATACTTTGTACTATGATTGAGGATTGTCAATTCGCACAGGTGCACATACCAAACTATTGCGGCCTCTGGGTCAGCTTGCTTCTCAGCCCCGATGCAAAGCCGACCTAGCGGTTCAGAGGCCACAGCTGGAATTCCTCCCTCTTCAACGCCGGTGCTCGGCGCCTCCTGGCAAAAGGCGGACCACAGTGCGATCCACGGCCGGCGGAAGAGACTGGGGGAAGGTCCTGCTTTCTCAGCTCTGTCTTGGCAAGCAAGAGCTCTAAACCTAAAAAACCTATACACTACACCCTATAAACCCTGGACCCTAAACCCTAAACCCCATCACCCTAAACCCTAAACCAGCACCAATCTTCGTGGCAAATGGCCCTGACTCGAATGGACCGCAAGGCGTCATCAAAGGGCATGATGGCGAAGCTGCCTTCCCACCCAGAGGGGTATCGGGTTTGGGTATTGAGTACTGATTTCACACCTAGTAACTAGTACATTCGGCAGCTGTATCGGTTTGGGTAGTAGGTATCGGTTGCCGACAAAACCGAACCTTGTCCTCCCTTACGGTACCGAATCAGGAGGCCGTAACATCGCTAGTCGCTCAGGTGGCTCTCAAACAGTTTTCCAACATTTCGCCACGAGCTCCCACCCAAAAGAGGCTAGAGCTACTGTCCGGGTCTAGGGCCCTAAACCCTAAACCCTAAACCCAAACCCTCAGCATCGAAGGACTCATATTTTAAGGCTTTTGGACCCAAAGACCCTATCATATAAGGCTTTTGGGCTATTTTGATGCTAAGGGAAACTTTAGGCCCTAGACCTCTTATTGGAGAACTAGGGAACAGTGAAGTCCACCTTCGTAGCAAGGTCGCGAGGAGCTGCGTATAGCATAGTCGCAGTCTGCGCAGCAACTCTAATCCCTAAACCCCTGCACTACCCCTAGAAGCCCTTCGTACTCGAGAAGTCCTAAACCCAAATTTGAGTCCTAAACTCTAGAAGACTCTAGAAGCCGTGAACGAAAAAATGCAAAAGAAAAGCTCGACACAACTCAAAAAAACCTTGGTCCTAAACCTTAAACCCTAGACCCTAGCAGAAACCTTTGAGCAGACAATCACGTACGTGGTACAATAGGAGGGTTTGAGGCTTGGTGGTTTTGGGGTTTTATAGGCCTTAGGGGGTTAGGGGGTTTAGGGTTTAGGGGCCATGGGGTTTGAAGTTTAAGTTTAAGCTTAGATCTGGTAGACAAACACCCATGGAAATAGGGACCTTTTGATTTTCAGAAATGCACATATTCACCAAAACCGCTTCAAAAGTTGCCTAATTACCCTGAACCCTACACCCTAACCTTTTGCGGCAGGCTTGCAAGCAAGAACGCCTGGTAGGTAACCACCCTAAGCCCTAGATCCTAAACCCTGAACTAAAAGCCCGAAGCCCAAAACTCTAAACGCTCAACCCCTACGGTGCAGTCTGGGAGCCATCGTTTGCTCGCCGACAGAGTCGAGCTTGGCGAACCTGCTCCAAGACGTCAAGGGGTTTAGGGTTTCAGGGTTAGGGTTCAGGGGTTAGGGTTTAGGGGTTTAGAGGTTTGAGCCTTATAGGGTTTAAGGCTTTAAGGGTTGCGGGTTAAGCGCTTAGGGTTGAGGGGCTAAGGCCTGGGTGCTCGCGCTCGGACAATCCAGGTGGGGCATGTGCTCCACGGGTGGAGTTCGTGAGACGGACGCACGCAGAAAGCATCTCATAGCAAGTGGGGTTTAGGGTTTATGACCCAAGCCACAGCCATGAAAGCCGGCCCCAAGATGAAAAAGACAGAGTCGCTGATTCCAGGCTCTCAGATGTTGGAGCGGTTTCAGTGTTAAACGGACTTCAGGCAGCCACAGCAATTTTTGGGGGGATCCCCTCACATTCTGCATGGGTGGCCTGTGACTCCAATTTTTGTTTTGACTTTTGCCATCGCCAGAGACTGTCAACTCAGGGAGCATGTGCAGAAGAATCCCTAAGCTTCCAGCTTGAAATTGACCCCTTAAGGCCTCAAGACACGAAGACAAAGCGACAAACCGTAAATTCTTGCTCTCTGCTGAACACTTGAAGTTTGGGGGCAAGGTGTTCAGGGTAGGGAAGGTCCTGAGCCAACAACTCTGCCCAAAGAACCCAATACACCCTAATTAAGGAATATACCTGAAATAAGGGGCCTTAATATTATGATTTAAGGTATATTCGTTAACTAAGGGGTAGTAGGTTCTCTGGGTGTACTGGCAGCAGCCCGTGGTGTTCCGGATGTCTAGCAGAACAACGTCTGAGTCAGGGGCGAGCGACGCAGGAGCGAAGGGGGAGCGAATCCGAAACGGAAATCCTCAAACTCTAACTGCTGACACCCGAACTCAGGGTTTTTGTTGAGTTCAAGGCTTCCTTCCCCAAAACCGAAAAAACGCACCTAAGTGTTGTAACTCCTGAAACACTAAGCTCCAAAGGGAGCCTCCAGGCTGTGGCTGCCAGCTCCAGGTGGTTAAACCGGCCAGCCTACAACCAACCAAAATGCAGGTTTTTTCGATCGATGTTTTGAGTTTAGAGGCCCAAAGTTAGGGTTCGGGGCTTGGGGTTTAGGGGACGCTAAAACCCTAAACCCAAAGTTAGGCTTTGGGGTTTGGGCTTTAGCGGGACGTGAGTCTTCTGGCTTGGGGGCTGGGCACTGGTCTTGCTGGCTTTGGGGCAAAAAGGTTGCCGAGGTGTAGAAGAAAAGGTCTGACCAGATAGTAGTAGTATCGCCTTATAGCCCATATGCGAATATACGCACTAAAAACACATACCCAAAACCATGCAGTAAATATCAAGGCCCGCACATTTCGGTACGAAAACAGGTTGGAGCTCAAAAGCATCCCGGCATGCACGGGCAACTCGTCGAATGAGCTTCTAAGACTCTAAGATCCCTCAGGAACCCGAGAAAAACTCAAAAAAAGAACCGTCCAGGGAACTCCAAGAGGAACCTCATGGAACCCTAGTGACTTCAAGTGCCCAGGAAACGGTCGCTCGGGTGCTTGGCAGTTTGCTTTTTCCTGGCCAGCCATGATGTTTTTGGACTTCTACCACCAGCATCATCATCGCGACTGCTACTAGCAGCACTGCAGCGCAAGCACTACTGAGTCACTACTGGTGATGCCCGTGCTTCTTCGGCGAGGAGCTAATATCACCCCCAAGCCGCTTAAGTCAGAATCCCGAGGGGAGGCCTGCTTCGCAACCGCACGGGCAACAACCTGAACAAGAAGCTCGTTTTTTGTGTTTCCGTCTGTTTGCATGCAGGGTTTGTGGTCATACGTTTAGAAGAATTGTTACAAAAGAAGTTTAGCAGGATTTGGGGGGTCTGCAGTTCCAGGAGTAGTCAGTAAAAGTGGGGATCGGCATGGGGCTGTGGCAAATGCTTCTTGAACTTGTTTGAGGCTGTGGCCCAGCGTTTGCCCCGCTATGGCTTGAGATTCCTGTGCCCAAACTCCCCCAAAACGCCTCAACCCTAAGGCTTAACCCCATGCTGGACACTGTAGAATCACGGCCGAATCGCCACCGGAGACCCCAGCAGAGTCGCCTCCTCTAAAGTGATGGAAGTCGATCTGCTGCGTAGACGCTAAGACCTTTAAATCTTTAAACCCGGGCAAAGTCAAGAACACTTCTATTCTATGTACTCCGATGGGCTATCCCGAGAACCCCTAAACCCTAAACACTAAACCCTAAACTCTAATCTCTAAATCCTGAACCCTAGACTCTAAACTTTAAACCCTAAACCCTAAACCCAAGCTTGGACACCGAAGTCTGAATTTGGCCGACCAGTGAATCCTGAAAACCCTGTTGAAGCCCCGCCGAAGACATCCACTGCGTCAGTTCTAAACCCCACACCCCACTAATGTGATTACCTTAGGATTCTATTCATAGACCCTAAAAAGGAACTACTTAGGAGCCTATGGGTATAAACCCTAAACTCTGCAAACCCTAATTAAAAACCCTAAAACCCCGGTTTTTGCATGTGGAACTCTTTGGTGCTATACCAAAGTGCTGCTCATACACTGCGTTCCGAAGGCCTTATAAGCCCTAATAGCTCTAGCGAGCCTGCAGAGAGATGTCGCCCCGCAATCGCGCCACGCCAGGTCTTCATGTCACGTTGGCAAGGTCCTTCTCAATTTTTTCTGGGTTTTTCTCGGCTAAAATTCAAACACCCTCAGCTGATTCCGAGCTGGGTTGAAGAATACCGTCCCACTAAAGCGTTTCGACTCCCATGATAAGGCTTAGGGTACTAGCCCCACCTATTCCAAACGTTCAAACACTTAAGCCTCACAACACAAGGTGGATCCCACAAGAACAGGAGACATGGCTTTGGCCACTCGACCATAAAAGCCATTCAGAGCTCAAGCCTCCCTTTGTCACCATCATAAACGCAATATAGGGCGTTAATCAGAGGGTTTTGGTTTTATTAATTAAGATATTCTTCATTAAGCTTATTAGGGAGGCCCTAAGGAATAGTACTATGTACATTCCGGCTTCTATATTAAAAGTATCATCAACCCAACATTTAGCTCTATAAGTCTCCAGAGTAGGGTTGCAGGTTTGTTTGGCTTGCGTATGTGGTATATACACGGACACGGAGATAGACTAGACCCCACGCACCAAAATCTGCAAAACTTTGCACAAAGCCGTCGGAGTTTTGATGCAGGAGCCTTTTGCGAAATGCTAAGGCCCTGGGAGACCATCACTCATCATAAAAAACACCACATCTAGTGCAAACCCCCTTGTACAAGTTACAAGTACAGCATGGATCTGGTTCCTACTACACTGGCGCAAACAGAGTGTAGCTTGTGAATCAGGGGTCTGCATCAACAACTAAAGCTGTATATACAACACACGTCAAGTCAAAGCATTGCCGACAGCCTCTTCGCATTAACCTAAGCTTGCCCACGTTAAGGGGTTTGGGATTTATAAATAGAGTTTAAGGGTTAACTGCATCGAGCCACCAGTCAGCGGACTTGATCACACGACTTAACTAAACTTGGAAACTACTGGAAGTAGGGTTTAGTTTACTGGAAGCTAAGCGGCTGGCTCTACCTGCACCTGAGCTATAACCTACCACCAGCCCCCAGATCCCAACCCAACGCGAAACCCTGACAACTTATCCCTCATCTCCCAAACCTTAGACCCTAGCGAAACTATAAATGCAGACCCCCTAGACTGTAGACTGTAGACCCTTAGGGCTTGAGTCTCAAACCCAAGGCCGCTCCGAACCCTAAAGACCCCTTAGTGCCCCTTCTGAAACAAACGAAAGAAAAGGCATGCCAAAATTCTAAGTCGCGGTCTTCTGGTGGGCGCAATGTTTCCCGTATATGGGCCCTTAAAAAGCCGAGCAGCCAGGTAAAGCCGGAGGCCACCGTCCCTGAACGCCCAAGCCTACGAACTCCTAAACCCATTAGCTTGACACAATTCCATCCCTGGTTTTTTGATGGCCTGCAGAGTTAGAATAGGCTTTGAGTGCACGTCACATTTTACCAGAATGTAGGGGCCTTAATAATTAGAATAGGGTTTTGGGGGGTCCTTATTATACTTATGGTATGATATCCCCCCAAACGCTTTTTCTAATCATTAAGTAAGGCCCCTATGGCCCTATATTCATCGCATACGGACGTCTCTGCTGTTTCTTGCTCCTGAGAGTTGAAGTTGACCTCTCCGTAGCACGCAGCCGTAGAGGCCGCCTGGCGATATCAGGTGTAAAGAGGGGCCTTAGGGTTTCAGGGTACATGAGAATAGAAATACCGAGGAACCCCTAAGACTCAAGATAGTATTGGTAACGATGGTCAGGTTGTACCATTGGGGGCTCAGCATTTGGAACAGGGGTTTCGGCGGTTGGCTGCTCTCTCTCTCCCTCTCTCTCTCTCTGCCGTTGCATCCAGAGGGTCTAGCGGTTGGTTGCTATGACAAATGAAGTCAGGCACCCTGAGGGATAGTATAATAATTCTCCGGGCTCGTGAGCCGGTGGTGCACTCATGTTGTTTTCCGTGACTGCGAGTGCTGCCGTTTTACTCTTCCACGATGCGACGCAGTGTCCATCTAAATCTGTTTTCCGAGCCACGGTCTAAACCCTAACCCCTGAATCCAGTCCGCTCGCAGCACTGCTTGCGTATGATCTTGGCAGTGGCTAGACACGTGGTCAGCGCAACCGCTGTTAAGCTCTGCCGTCAAAGCTCCGAATGCCTTGCTCGATAGCCGGGCCATTTCAGTGGCAAACAAGAACGTATGTGAGGCTTGCACACTAACTAACTAAACCAGTGCAGCCTCAGCCCTAAACCCTGTAACAAAGGACCTTTCACCATACCTAGACATTGTATACGGTATACTTCACGCTGCACTGGAACCCTGAATCCCAAACCCCAGAACCTTTACCTCGAAGGAACCTGTTTCATGTAACATGGCAAGACTAAGCAGCGCGTGCTGGGGTATCCCCTCATCTTTCAACAGAGTGGCCTTCAAAGAGACAGCGGTTCGAGGAGGGAAGGGTTTAGCTGTAAGCCCGCATAGCAATGATTAAAATGTACCTTGAACTTTCCCTTGGGTTTCCATTATCAAAAATACAACTTAAGAATGATCCCAGGTACACAATTAGGGAATTTGGGTTTTACGGATTTGCAGTTTTGCATTTCAGTCTTTCGGGTTTTAGAGAACAGGGTCTAGGGTTTCAGTTCCGGCTTAAGGATTTAGGATTCGAAGCTAAAGTTCAGATACAGTTTCGGGTTTGTCCAAAGGGTGCAATGTACCCACTGGCTGTGTACTTGGACTTAAGGGAAATAGCTTCATGGGTTTCTGTTCAAAACCCTAAACCCCTTTTATTTGAGTTGGACTCTCGACTGCTTGGCCGATTCACAACACGAAGTCGCGGGTCACGGGCACCTAAACCCTAAACCCTGAACCCCCCCTTAGGGCTTGTGGTTTCGTGCTTAGGGCTTTCGGCTTTTTGGGTCTCGTCTGTAGGAAAGGGTTTAAATTAGGCCATAGTAGTAGTACTACGACTACGATAAACGAGACTCGCGCAAGTAACCCTGCCTCAAAGGGCAACCGGCCATCTACTTGTGACTCACCAGAGGCCCGCGCAAAGCCTGGGGGCTGTGAGGCTTCTGAGGCTTCAGGTACACCCTAAGCTGCTTTAAAAACCCTAAGCCCTAAACCTTAAAACCCTAAACTCAACCAAGATAAGAACCACAAGCCTCCAGCCTCGCCCCAATTAGGGCTCCAGTCACCTTAAATAGTAGGTTACTGGGAGATATACCATATGGCTAGCACCCTACTATTTGAACAAGCGAAGCCCTAAGGTTCACTACCCGTACTGTAAACCTGAAGCCCCCAACATCAGAGCTCCGTGCCCATGGAACAAGTTGATCTGTAAGAGGTCCCTACGTGCGGTGCGCGCCCTGCAAGCCAAGCCAGCCTACATCCGAGTCTCAACGAGCAAGCAACAGTCGAGTGGCTCCCGTCGTAATGATGCGCCCCTAAACTCCGCACGAACTCCGAAACTGCAGACCTGAGAGTCCGACATCAGACTGCAAGCAGCTGAAGGTTTAGAGTTTAGGGTTTCGACTCTCACACTCGCACCAGGCAAGGCTCCACACAGTTTAGGGGTTTAGGGGCTTCGGGTTTTTCGGATTGCAGGGCTTAAACTTCAGAGATGTGATCGCGCAAGGGACCATGGGACATAGAAGGAGCGGTACAATTCCGAACGAACCCAAGCCAAACCAGGGCGTGGGGCTTGCCTTCACCCTAAAGAACCCACCCTTTTAGGGTTCCTTACTATGATTTCTTTATATAAGTCCTTAACAAGGTAGGTTCTTTGGGGTTAAGGTAGGGTTTAGGACTCTGTCATGAAAGCGCCCATGGAAATTGCCGCGAGGCTGCAACTATATACATATTATAATACCTACTTATGGGGTCCAAAGCCCAAAGAAGAGTGCCTCCTCCTAATCATTTCGTGCCGCCCCGCAACAAAAATCGAAGCCCAAAACTCCTAAGTCCGTAACTATAAGCTTTAAGTACCCATACGCCCCTAAGTAGTTCCTTTTGGGGATTACCTTATAGGATTCTAAATATAAACCACAAAAAGGAACTACTTAAGGGGCCTATAAGTAGTGCCAAACTGTCGGCTCTTCGAGAGCCTCAGGGATTCTCGTAAGGGGTCGAGACCCAGGCTTGCCAGTTCTCGCGCGCCCAACCTCGGCAGTCGAAAAAGAGGAGGATGGTAGCCTTATCTTCGGTTTAGGGCTCAAGGGGTTAATAGGGTTAGGGTTTAGGGGTTTAGGGTTTAGGGGTTTAGGGTTTAGGGGTTTGGGGCTTTATGGGTTTAGGGTTTTCCCCGAAGAGCCCGACCTTTTGAAGGGCCTTATATAAGGAAAGCAGACTAAGGCACCCAACAAACCTGGCTTTTCCAAAGTTCAGGTAAATCCTGCACCGAAATAGGGTGTGGGACCCCCTAAGTGCCAAACCGGGTCTAGCAATGGAGCTCCAAAATAAGCCAAAGTTGGCAGTTGCGGATATTCATCGCTTCGATGGCGTGGACACCGAACTTGGAAGCAAAAGAAAAGCCAGGGTTCAATATATTGTATGATAGTTGATATCTATAACCTAGTATATCATCTTTTGCGGCGCAAGGTCACTTAAACATGAGAGCCCCTGTAGGATTCTAGGTTTGGATACTGGGTTCATGATAGTCTTGCGGCACTTTACGAACGCTTGTATAGGGGTGTTATACGGGCTTAGTACCAGGGGGCCCGGGAGGAAGCTGTTATACTACCTATTCTTGCTCTTGTTATATTCTGGCACCACACCTGGCAGCCTCAAAAACCCTCAACTCCCTAAAGAACCTACCTTTTAGGGTTCTTATTATGATTTCCTTATATAAGTCCAGAAAAAGGTAGGTTCTCTACGGTCTAGGTAAACCCTGAAACTGCCTATTTCCCGAACCTTAAGCCTAAGAGCCCTTCACGGACTCCAAACTCTGGCGTTCAGCATTCTTTACGAAACGGTCCCTCTGATTCTCAAAGCCTGTTCGCACCCAGCGAATCCTGCAAGAGCCTATGCCCAGAGAACCCAATACCCCTATGTAGAGTAACTAAGGTATATACCTTAAATCATAGTATCAAGGCCCCTATAATTTAAGATATATTCCTTGATTAAGGTGTATTGGGTTCTCTGGGTGCTTCAAACGCCACATAGAGCCCCATACTCTTGCAGGGTTTGGTCCATAAGCCCAAACCCAAACAGTTAGCCGTACTTGTTTTAGGGGCTTGCCCCAAAAAGCCCTAACCATTGAACGCATACGATTGTTTGTACTGGTACAGGGGCTTGATCCATAATAACTACAGCCCGGAACCCTGCAAACCCTTCACCGTTTTTACCTTAAGCCCGGACTGTCAGTCTAAACCCTAAACCCTCAACCCCTAAACCCTAAACCCTCAAACCCTCAAAACCTAAACCCTCAACCCTCAAACCCTAAACCCTCAAACCCTCAAACCCTAAACCCTCAAACCCTAAACCCTGAAACCCTAAACCCTCAAACCCTCAAGCCCTAAACCGACAAGGACGGCATCTCCCGCCTGTCCATGCTGGCCATCGCTGCGGCAGAGGTTGTGCTCAGCAAAGGCGGGGTTGCCACCTACCGTCGGCTTTGAAGGAGGGTAGGGTTTAGGGTTGAGGGTTTAGGTTTTTTTTGGTTCGGGGCTTGGGCACTCACGCTGGTATCTCGTTTCTGTCCTAAGGGTGTAGGAATTTAGGGTTTTGGTTTGTTTTGAGTTCGTGGTGGGTCCTACGTAGGCTCTCTCATTCAGCGGTGGTTGTTCCAAGATAAAGCTCAGGACACTGCGCAAGCGCATTGTGAACTTGCTTAAAATAAGGACCACAGCCATCATCAACACCACCACAGTTACCCGCGTGTTCGTCGACATGAGCATTACAATTATCGTCTTCAGCTTCTCGCTGTCCTCCTCCTCCTGTTCTTTGCCACTGTCGCCGTAATATCCCCCTCCTCAGCATCATGGCGATGACGCCTCGCGACAACACATTTCGTGAAACTTCATATCTTTAGCAATTTCTCGCGTGTCCTAGCGATTTGCTAGTGGCAAACCGCCACGCCCTAAATCCTCGCAAACCATCAACCACAAAGATCTTCAGACTTAAACTGAAATGTCCAACATTGCCCAACTGAAACCTATAGGCTGCATAGAACTTTTTTTCAGTCAAAACCTCAAACCTCGAACCCCGAAGCCGAGCTAGCCCAAACTAACTAAATCCGAACTTCCCAATCCTTGCAACCTGCAGGTCTTATAGGGTTAGGGTTTAGAAGACTTGCAGTTTAGGGTGTAGGGTTTAGGAAGCATACAGCTTACCAGTCAGGGTTTAGGGTTTAGGGTCTGGGAGTCTAGGAAGCTTACAAGGCCTCTTGATCAGTAAACTCCGAGACCACACTGACACTCTCTAACCACAAGCTTCCCACTTTTTTTTTAACGCATGCCATCCTCCAGGCCCTGCGCTGCCTCAAACCCCAAGACCCTAAGCGCCGAAAAACCCTTAAACCTCCACCGCCAAGCAAAGTTAGGCCAACAACGACTCCCCTAGCCCTAAGCCCTAACCATAAACCCCCAAGTTTAGGGTTGATGGTTAGGGCTTACCCATAGGCTCCTTAGTAGTTCCTTTTGGGGATTACCTTATAGGATTCTAAATACAGGCCACAAAAAGGAACTACTTAGGAGCCTATGCGTCGGGTTTAGGGTTTAGGGCTTATAGGGTATAGGGTATAGGGTATAGGGCTTTTAGGGCCACTTTCTTTCCCTCCCACATAGCAAGGACCCTTTAGGGCCCGAAGCCCTAAACCCTAAACCCCTAAACCCCTAAACCCAAAAACCCAAAAACCCAAAAACCCTAAACCCCTAAACCCCTAAACCCTAAACCCTTTAGGGCCCGAAGCCAAGCCCGACCAGACCTTCGATCGCGCGACAGATCGCGCCATGCCGGCCTTGCAAAACTCGGCAAAAATATCGGCTTTTAGGGGTTTATAGGGGTTTAGGGGTTTTTGGGGTTTAGGGGTTTAGGGTTTAGGGGTTTAGGGGTTTAGGGGTTTAGGGGTTTAGGAGTTTAGGGTTTAGGGTTATTTCAGTTGTCTTTTTTCCCACCCGCTTAGGTTTCGGGCTTTCGGGTTCAAGGGCTACAGCCCAGACATCTAAGCCTCCGCGTACTCGACATGAACTCCCCAACATTGAACCTCCAGGGTGTTTCGGGCTTTTTATGCTTCCTGTCCTGTCTCTGCCTTTTTCTGGTGCAGGCTCTCCTTATCTCTCGGTCGAGGGTGCTTTGAACCCTAAACCCCTAAACCCTAAACCCCGAAACCCTAAACCCTCTTTGCAAGTCTTCAGCGGCTCCACGTCTGTCATCCTCTCAGCCGACTCCCAAGCCAGGTAAGACTTGAAAAAAGGGTTGTGTAGGGGCATTACCCATGGGCTCCATAGGAGTTCCTTTTTGCGGCTTGTTTTTAAGATTGTATAAGATAGTCCCTAAAAGGAACTACTATGGAGCCTATGGGTATAAAGGTACTATCAAGGCTCTTATACAATGAGCAGGGTTCTATCACAGATTCCAGCACGTAAGGAAGCGACACAACCTCAGTCTCTTAACCCTACCCTTGAACTACTGCATGGGCTTAGTAACTAGAACTTGGATTGGGGGTACATTGTAGTATAAACTTGTAGTATAAACAGTTGTGATAGCGAAAGTCTCTTCAGGAATTTCTGTCGCCACTTCGTTAGTTACTTAGCCCTCGGTACGAAATCTACTTCCCCTGCAGATCATACAGAAGGGCTCGGCCATGAGCATGTTACTGTGCTGTAGAGCTTATATATATACAAACAAACACATCCACACATACACACATACATACATACATACCTACCTACCTGCCTACATACATACATACATACATACATACATACATTACATTACATTACATTACATTACATTACAGTACAGTACAGTACAGTACAGTACAGTACAGTACATTACATTACATTACATAACATACATACATACATACATACATACATACATACATACATACATACATACATACATACACACATTACATACATACACACGTGTGTTTTTTTATACGCGCTCCTCCTACTCTATCAGAACCGCGATTGTAGAGTTCCTATTTATAGATCCAACCAAAGAGTGTCCATATACTACGACCTCAGGTAAACCTCGCAGCAGGTGCTCGGAAAGCTCCTGGGGATCATGTTGGGGTATGTGCACTTAGAGGAGTACGGACAATAGTACAGGAGTGTAGGATTCAGCGTTTCAGAGCGGAACCTGCTGCGATATTGCATCGGGGTCCATAAATCCTATATGGTACATCATATACCTTGGCCCTGAAGCTGCTAGACACGAACCCCTTGAACCTCTTGGCCCTTTTTGTATAGATAGCCGAATACTCAGTGTATAAGATTGCTGCGTAGCGCTACATGGTACCACTATGGCATCGTATAGATTAAACACTACTCGTCTAAATGTAGACGCCCCTATATTAAGTAACTACCAGATAGGTACATGGGTAGTTAGTTCTCTGAATTAGGTTTTTTTTCCGCGGAGTCCCTTTATATAAGGGTGCCTCACCCTTTCTGGGACCTAAAAAAAGGGGCCCTGATTGAGGGAACTACCCACACGAACCCTCTGAAAAATCTGAGCCGCACACCAGGTTCTGAAGGGCCATCTCAGGCCTCCACTTCGTTCTAGGTTTAGGTGGTGGTGTAGTACGGCCTTTCATGGCACATTATGGTATATTGCGGTATATTACGGTATTTCATAGCGCATTACGGTATATTGTGGTGTATTTCGGTATTGCATGGCACATTATGCTATATTGTGGTACACTATGCTAATTCATGGCTCATTATGGTATATTGTGGTACATTATGGTACATCATGGTGCATTAGGGCATACTATGGGGTTCAGGGTTCTTCTAGGGCTGAGGGCTTTGGTCGGTTTAAACCCTAGCCTCTAGGGCCGAGGATGCTTCGGCTTCGCGTTTGGACTTCAGAACCCGACTCTCGGAATTAGGGTTTGAGAGGCTTTTGGGGTTTAGGGTTTAGGGTTAGGGTTTGAGAGGCTTTTGGGTTTAGGGTTTAGGAGGGTTTCGACTCACAAACGCGCAGAGCAGGCATGGCGGTCTTGGGTTTAGGGTGTAGGGTTTAGAGTCAGGGATGCGAACCTTCGTTTTCTGGCGGGGAATTGCTCCACGGTAGCACGGTTGCTTATGTTAAAGTCTTATGGATGGCCCGGTTTATCTAGAGAACATACCCGAACGTAGCACAACGCATTCACGGTGCTTAACACCAGCATCCGTGAGGACACCCCCATTATGTACCCATCCAGATCCCCGCAGATCCCTGTATGCATTCAATACCCCGACATGAGCCACAATTTGTGTAGAGATGTGGTGAAGGCAAGACTCAGAGTGAGGTGGCGGCATCTACAATTACCTACACCCTGAACCCTAAACCCCGAACTCAAATTAGGGATGCATCTGTAGCTCGGTCACCGGCAGTCTCGGAATCGCTTGATTCAAGGCTGCCTCAGGAGATATCGTGTGCTGTACTTGCAGGTATCCCCGGCTTGGACAAGCCGTAAATCTTGGATCTTATTCTAACAGCTGCATGTATGTATGTATGTATGTATGCATGTAATTATGTCTGAATACATGTATACACACTTCCATTTGTTTGTGAATCTTTAATTTTTCTTGTCTTATGTATTTGTAGTAACCTGCATACATATGCTATACATTGCACCTCATTGCATTACATTGCATTGCATTACATTGCATTGCATTACATTGCATTACATTTACGCTACAGTACAACATTACATTACATTATATTACATTACATTACATTACTGCATACATACATACACACATACACATACACATACACATACACATACACATACACATACACATACACATACACATACACATACACATACACTTGCACATA
>CAJNJA010016564.1:0-15912 GCA_905231915.1 Symbiodinium necroappetens | reverse complement strand
TTTAGCACTCGCACTCGACGCTGCAGGCGAGGTACCAGGGGAACCACAACTACGACTACGGACTAGCCGTACATACATACATACATACATAACATAACATAACATAACATAACATAACATAACATAACATAACATACATACATACATACATACATACATACATACATACACACATACATAGACATATACACACACACACATTATTCAGGACAGTGGTGTATACGAGAATAGAATT
Organism: Symbiodinium necroappetens; assembly: GCA_905231915.1. Classification (NCBI taxonomy): domain Eukaryota; class Dinophyceae; order Suessiales; family Symbiodiniaceae; genus Symbiodinium; species Symbiodinium necroappetens. Next base: position 15,677 of record CAJNJA010016564.1, on the reverse strand, counting down.
GTACACAGACTACTAGGGCACTATTGCGCTAATTCTCCACCAGCACAGACACCTCGGAACTCCAAGGACAGAGCAATCGGACTGAGCCTATGGCTGGCTCCGGGTTTGCGGCGTGGCAAATGTCCAAGCGGTGTTGACCAGCTGCCGTGCATCTCGGCTTCGGAAGCGTGTGCCCACAAGCCCCCCAAGTAGTTCCTTTTGGGGACTACCTTATAGGATTCTATAAATATAACCACAAAAAGGAACTACTTAGGAGCCTATGGGTAAAGATCCTTTGGAACAATTGTTGGGGCTGATGGCCTTGAGGTTGCTGGCACTTCGAAGCCCAGTGGCTCAGTGCTTCACAAAGCAGTCAGCCTTCGGTGCATGACTGAAAGCAAAGCCTGAAACCAACAATGCTGAGAGGAAACAAAAGACCTCAACACAGACCCCCGCCAAAAAAATGCTATCATAGGAACGGAGCCTGAAATATCAATATCTATTCTTCAACTGACCCCTAGATGTCTAGTATCCACGCCCAAAACATAGTCTCGCCATGTAGTTAGACTTCTACATCCCCCAAGGTTTCTTCACAGCCGCGAACAACAGCTCCATCCCAGAAGTCTGAAAACATCGTGCCCCGCGCGCTGAGATCAAGACTGTGCTCAGAGGCCCGCCGCAACACCTGCAGACAGGCTCTGCTGGTTTGCAGGACAGTAAAGCCAAAACCCCCTAAACCCTAAATCCTAAACCCTAAAACCCAAACCCCCAAAACCCTAAACCAAGACGTATCAAGCCTTGAACGTTGTAACGAGGTTTGGCACAAGGGCCGAGGGTTTAACTTCAAGCATTACCACGGAGGCTGAAACAGCAACACTACAAGCTCGTGGCAGCCGACACCTTGACGCCTTCTGTTAGGAGATTCGACAAGGCCTCATAAGGTCCGTGAAAACAAGTTATAGTCATCTTTCTGTTGCGCTAGCACTCGCGGTCCTTGACTAGGAATCCCCTCAAGCAAGTACCTTAAGCGATCTGTCCATTCAACCCATGCTTGGAAGCCCCCATGCTCGAAACCCCTATCCCCAAAAACCCGTCTCTGAACTCTTGAGGGCTCAGGGCGTTCAAGGTTGTTAGGGTTTCGGGTATAGGGTTTCAGGGTTTAGGAGTTTAGGGTTTAGGGTTTAGGGGGCGATGAGGCTGGGGAAACTTGGGGCTTCTATTGCTTGCGGGGATGGCCGTACCGTCAGCCTGGCAGCCAAGCACTTCCGGTAGCGCTAAGCCTTGTTGTACGGCCTGAAACCGTGAACTCGCAACCCAAAATCCTAAACCAGCGAACTATTGCAGCCCCAAAGCAAACTAAAGCGCCTAGATCATGGTATCTGACATACATGTAGGGACTCTATCCATATACAGTATACTAGTATACATAGAGCGGGATACTCATATTTTCAGTCCAGACCCTCAAGTAAAGCCCACAGCTTTCAGGCCCATGGCCGCCCACAGCTGCCTCGAAGCCGGCTTCTTCCATAGACTGCTGGCCTACCTCAGCCAGGAATCTGGGTCTGCAGGTTTCAGAGGGTTGAGTTCAGGTGTTAGGGTTCAGGGTGTTTTCCCCTCCCACTTAGCAAGGACGAGCCCGCATTGCAGGGTTCGGGGTTTAGGGTTGGGGGGTTGAGGGTATTTGAGGGTTTCGGGTGTAGGTTTAGGGTTTACGGTTCGGAGCAGCTCCATGTTGATGGCTTCAAGCTGCAGGACTGGAGGTTGGGTTGGGGTTGGGCTTGCGGAATGAGAGCCCTCACGGCCCATATACCAAGCTACCAGCCCAAATCCGAACCTTTGACTCCTAGCCGCCTGCGGCGAACCAGCGGCACGAAAATTCCGGGAACTCTGAAGAGGCTCGTGAGGCTTCCAGAGAGGGCCTTCTCATGATCCCCAAAATACGCCCGGCATAATCCCGTGATCCTTCAACAAAGCTTGGGGCGTAGGGGAAGTCCGGGGTCCCGGGCCCATCCGATTTTGCCAGCAGCCCACACAATGCTTGAGATGTCGCGGGGCCTGTGCTTTGCTGGATCAGGGCCACTCAATAGTCCCTAACCCTAAACCCTAAACTCTAAGCTCTGCAAGCCTCAACCCTAACCTATCCCCAGGCTTATACAAAGCAAGCCCGCCGTCTTTGACACAAGCAAAAGGGCTTTTAGGGGTTTAGGGTTGCAGAAATTTAAGTCTTCAGCCCCACACACACCTCATTGATTTTACATACTTCTTCCAAGGCTTGAAGCAAGAGAAGACCAGAAACCCCACAACCCGGGATCCGGTTGCTGTAAGATGTCGGGCTGAAACGAAGGGAGTCGGCTCCGGTGGAGATTCTCGGGCGTTACTTCATGGCCCGACTACTAAAGCTTGTTGTTCGTTTTCTTGTAGGGGTCAACTATACCGTGAACTAACATAACCTACTTTTTGTAGGTTCTTCTTGTAAACCGTAATTGAATTACAGGGACCCGACATACAGGTAGGTTCTGGTAGCTCAAGGTAGACTGTAGATTTAGTCGGGAAACCAACGATATCCGGAAGTATAGCATTGACTCTGGCATAATGTACGGGCCTTCATATGCATATGTAGAATAGGGCTTTGGGGTATACTACACTATAACTATAGTAAGGAACCCCCAAGAATAAGATAGGTAAATCTTTAGGCTTGCTATAGTTTTTTGGGTTTGGGACTCCCATGATCGAGCTCACGGCTTTCCCCAAGCCCATGCAGCCAACGTTTAGGGTTGACGGCAAGTCCGCGATCCACTGAAGCCTTCAAGCCCTTAACTCAGAAGCCGAACCGCCGTAACCCTCCCTATCGGAACTCCGAAAACCCTACTGTTTAGCAGTTCGGGACTCATGTAAGGAAATCATTTTGAGAATCCTGGCAAAAGTGCGCTTTGTTGGGCTTCGAACAAAAGCCTTCACAGCCCGTATTTGCACTTGTGCTCCTGTAAACCCATCCCACATTACGGATCCCGTTCTCCGCTGTCCATTTCAAAGGCAGGAATGCAAAGTTGAAGTGCTTGGAGTTGGGGGAGCTGAACAAGCACAACAGGTTCGATGCTGGCAACATAGCAGCGAAGTTGTTAAGGTGGCATCTTTTTGTCATTGTCTGATGGACACGCCAAGGGACTCCACGAGTATTTTCGAACCCCACTCCAGGTATACTCCAAAAAAGTTGCTAGGCCATGCAATGTTTAGTCCTTTAAAAGCTACGCATCCTAAAGTGGAAGGGTCTACGGCCTAGGTTGCTAAGGCCAGCTCAAATGCTCGATGGCTACTGAGCCGAGCTCCCCGCACGTGCATGGAGACGGAGCCCTGTACCTATCTTCCAGCGGCTGCCATCAAGGCCTGTAGCGGAATCTCGGCTTGTTGGCTCAGGCTCTGATGGACGGATCACGGAACTTCACGAGTACCCAGAGGCCCCTAAGTAGTTCCTTTTTTTGGGATTACCTTATAGGATTCTAAATATGAACCACAAAAAGGAACTACTTAGGGGGCTATGGGTAACTTAGTAAATCAGCTAGGTTTTGGGTTTATTGCAGGTGCCGCAGTTGGTGTAATCCGAATTGGTGAATTCCCAGACTCGAGGCTCAGCAGCCTAAACACCTTTCTAGTCGGGTTTGGGTTTAGGGTTCAGGCTTTAGGGTTTGGGGGTTTAGTGTTTAGGGGTTTAGGGTTTGAGGGTTTAGGGTTTTGCACTCTCGCAAGTCGGGCACACCCAAACGAGGTAAATCTCTTTCTCTGACTTAAATTAAACCTAGACGCCAAATCTAAGCACCGAAATCCCTAAGACCCTCAAGCTAAGCAGCACAATCTTAGCGCTAAAACCCCCCCAAACCCTCTTACACCTGGGCTATGCACAAAGCCCTGAAAACTTAAACCCTATAAAACCCTACAACCTTGAATGCTAAACCCCATAAACCAAGCTCAAAAGCCTTGTTGAACAAGCTTTTGAAGAGACGGGGTTTAAGAGTTTGAGGGCTCTTGAGATGTCGGGAACCCTATGTAACCCTACCAGAGTCCATGTACCAAACATGTACAATGAGGGTTTAGGGTTTAGGCCCTAAACCCTAAATCTAGTGGCCCTAAAAGTACCTGTCGCCACGAAACCTCTAAGGCCTCCCTCTACACTTTATAGGTACATGGACCCTGTCGATAATTGCGTGAAGGATTCGTAGTCAGAATAAATAAACAACTAAAAAAACATATGTATGCATGTTTGTGTATATATATATATTGGATTCAAGATCCTGGGCGTCGGAGTCTATGCGTATGTAGGGTCTGTAATCAGGGTGTTAGGGGTGATAGGGCTTGGGGCTTATAGGATTTAGGGTTAAGTTTTGGCTCTCGCGTGGCATCCCCGTCAGTCTGCCTACGGCTTATAGGGTTTACCTGGACCCTAAAGAACCTACTTTTTAGGGTTCCTTATTATGAATTCTGTATATACCTGAAAAAGGTCGGTTATTTGGAGTTAAGGTAGGGTTTGGGAAACCGGGGAAACCCTGAGCCGAAAACCCTAAAGCCCTCGAAGCCTTGCATGTACCGGGTTCCTACACTGTGCCTGGGCCCCCAGAGTCTTACCTTTTCAAGGACCTATTTTAAAGAAGTCATAATAAGGAACCCATTCCTAAACCCCTAAACTTCTAAACCCTAAACAAGTAGGTTTTTGGGGGGTTAGGTAGCCCCAAGCCTGAACTCCGGCTTAGGGCTCGGTGCGAAATGTGGGCTCTAGGCTGGTGCCGTCCGAAAGCTCCATAAAAATGCGGAACGCTGCATGGAACCTAATTCCTGCATGATGTGAAGCCCTACCTCAAATAGCCCGGCCATACCGGTAGTATAGGGGCTTTAATAATTATGGCATAGTATACGAAAGAGACTTTAAAGACTGGAAAGGAGTGTTGAAGCACAGTAAACTGTTAGTTAGTCTAGGGAGAGTATACGAAAAATTCATGCTAATTACTGAGGGGCCACCTCTATGTCCAGCTCCCAAAGGGCTGATGTGCTGGAGAGCCCCTCAGGTGATCTGCTTTCATGGTGCTACGTACTATGGGGGCAATGCTTAGAATAGGGTTTTGGGCCGGTTTTGTCATGTAGTATACTAACTTATGATGGGGAACCTGAGGGATTGACCGTAGCACCTCTTCAATCTTCTAGACGACCTTATGATGGCCACGAATAGTTAAAGGCTACGTCGCACTTTGTAGACTCGAAAAAACTCTTTTGGTTCAGGCCCGCGCAAGCCCATTTTCTTCTGCACTCAACGGAGGCATCGAACACGCACGCGTTGCAGGGAAAATCAATGCATTACTACTGTTGGCAAATGACTACGCTCAGACTGTAAGGAAAGCTGGACTCAAGTGATGGCTGAAGCATAACCGTGGTGTAATTAGTGTATCTCCAATTTCGAACAATATCGCATCGGAAGCATGCAGCCAACAGCCGCTGGTGCTCACCACATCGTAATCACCTTAGCTGCCCAAGTCTCTCCCTAAACCCTAAACCCTAAACCCTAAACCCTAAGACCTTAAACGCCCGCCCTGAGGTCGGAGAACCTCTCAAAAAATGCTACGACAGTGTGGCTGAAACGGAATCGATCTATGGCGTGTAGAAAATGAGGCGCTGAACCCGACCCGTGCATCCAAAACCCTCCAAGTTTCAGCATGATACCAACTATGTGTAGGGGTTGGGGGGCTATGGGTAAGCCCTGATTCCTAAATCTAGCCACTGAGTCATGCCAGATGGCCATAGTTCCATACGCCCAAGCTCCGAACAAATAAACCGGAGAGACCCTGAACAAGCCCCGCAATATCTATCGTTGTCCCTTGTCTTAAAATTTGCTGTCTTCATAGGATCCTAACCATACAGCTGGCTAAGCGAAACACGATAGAGACAATAGGAATAAGCCCTCAACTCAAACTAGACCTTCCCGTAAGGGTCCCTGTTGTCGTGTTCACCAAAGGAGGCTTGGACTCCCAGACCTCGCAAACCAAGTGGCATTGGTGTACTTCATCTCACGGAGGAGCGGCAAGCAAGCCTCATCCACAAAGCCCTTTAACTGGAGCCACTAAACCCCAAATCCTACACCCTAAACCCTATAGGCCCTTAGCCCACAAACCCTACACCCACGCCTCATCCACAAAGCCCTTCGGACCACAAATCACCACCACGACGTTCTCACTGGGCGAAGGAAATATCTCCTGCACGGATCTTTCTTCTGGTTCCGCTAGGGTTCCATTAAGGGCTCCTTTAAGGGTTCATTTAAGGTTTCCGGAGTGGGTTTCTTGACGGGTTTCTTCAAGGGTTCCTGTTTCTGGCGGTTTAAGGTTTAGGACTATAGGGCTTAAGGTTTATAGTGCCTTGCATCTATTGGATTCTCTTTAGGGCTTTAGACTTAAAGTCAATCACAGGGTTTAGGGGCTCGAGGTTGGGGTGATCTTCTGGTAGGGAAAAGATAGTTTAGTGTTGCGTCAAGGTTTCTAGATGGCTTACAAAGGTCTTACGGGTTTCAAAACAGCTTTACACCTAGACCTTAGACCTTAAACCCTAAGACTCTCTATAGGGTTCTTTCTAATTGCTGAGATTTTGGAGTGCAGTGTTTCAGGGGTTTTTGGGGTTGGGGCTTTCAACTTTTCGGTCTGAGAGTGATATAGGGCGTTTCCTGCGCCCGAATTTGGGGAGGGGGGGTGGGTATTTGGGTTTTTGTCAAGCTCTAAGGTGTCGAGTTTACGACATATCCTAAACCTAGAAGCTCTCGAAGTTTCAATATATCCCTTGCTTACAAACTTCAGTCCCGCAGCAAGGCTCACTACGAAATTTTCAGCTCATGTACCTAATCCAGGGATATTGGAGTCTCTTTCAACCCGAAGAACCCCCCAAAACTCCGACCCGTAGGCTTCTTGCACTTTGGGCGAGCGCAGCACCCGTTGGGATGTCTAGATCTTCTCCCTGAACTCGGACTAGGGTATCTGAAGAAACTGCAAAAAAGACGGCAGCAACCAAAAAGCCCGAAGACAAGGACTTGAAGCCAGAACTCATTACGCAGCCTTTGTGAACTTTACAGCAGAGAAGTTCTGAGGATACCATGAGGCCGTGAAGAAAACACGGGGGTGAACTGCCGGGCCTCCAAAACGGCCCTGGATAGCTTGCCGTAGCGCGTCAGCATGCCTGCCCAAACCCTAGGGCTCCAAGTATACAAATAGTACCTACTTTGGGGTCTGAAGTCTGTAAATAGTACCTACTTTGGGCTATTTGGAGCCCCAAATTATAAAAAAAATCTGCAAAGCTAAAGCCGGTGCTTGGAGGTGCCGTTCCCCAAGACTCCAAGTCTACAAAGAGTACCGACTTGGGGCCAATACTGGACCTCCACGTCCCTTACGCTGCACCCAACGCCCCCAAACCGAAGCAACCCGAAGCCCGGGGAGGAACCCGAGGTAACCTGAACTATTATAGGGTTTATAGGGTTTAGGGCTTATAGGGTTTATAGGGTTTATAGGGTTTATAGGGGTACTATAGTGGGGCTCAACCCCCGAGTCAGGAGGTAGAGTACAAAACACGAAAAAATTACGGGTTGTTTAAGGGGGCGCTAGAAATCCCTAATGAGGGCCCAAGTACCGAATAGATCCGAATAGCCATCTACTCTCCCAAGTACAAACCTACAAAACGACCATCATAAACCCAAGTACCTAATTATCCGGTCTACTTTGGGGCCACTGCATATACTCTATGAGTACGGGGGTAATGCTCTAAGGTAGGGTCCCTTTTCAGGTCCCCAAATACTACGGCACCCTTCTAAAAAAAGATACTAAAAGGGACCCTACTTTAGAGAACTACCCATAGGCCCCTAAGTAGTTCCTGTTTGTGGTTTATATTTAGAGTCCTATAAGGTAGTCCCAAAAAGGAACTACAAAGGGGCCTATGGGTACCCACACGGACCCTTAGAAAACACGCATCGCAGAGGCAGTCCCTAAACCCTAAACCCTTAAACCCTTAAACCCTGAGCACTAAGCCCTAAACCCTAAACCCTAAACTAAGCCCTAAACCCTAAACCCTAAAAGGCGGAGTTTTGAAGTCTCCGACTTTGATGCCGCGCGTCCTCGCGTCGGAGCCCTGGGTCTGCATGAATGTGCAGGTGTAGGCAGCCGGACAGGCATAGGTATGTGTGTGTGTGTACCTATATATATATATATTTGTTTATTTATCTATATGGTGTATAATATATACACAGTATGTGTATATGTGTATATATATATTTATTATTATTATTAATATTATTATTATTCTTATTATTATTATATATATATACACATACATATGCGGGCACATGCTTCAGACGCGGAGCGCAGCCCCCTAAGCCCTGAACCTAGGCCCTGACCTGTAGGCCCCAAGCCCTGGACCAAACCCTAAGCGACAAACCCAAAAACCCGAAACTCTATACTCTAAGCCCTAAGCCGTAACCCTAAACTCTATACCCTAAGCCTAAACCCAAAGCCCTAAGTTGCCAACCCGAAACCCTAAGCATCCCTAACCTACCTAAACCTTAAACCCTTATTTTAAGCACGGATTTGCAGTGTATGCCTAAACCCTAAACCCTAAACCCTCTCTCTCTCACCCTAAATCCTAAACCCTAAACCCCTAAACCCTAAACATGCCTCTTTTCCAGCCCAGGCCTTCTCGGGGAGTGGAGGTCTGTCTCTTGAGGCTGGTGTCCTCCTTGGTCGCCAGGCTCGTGACCTCGGTTAGGGCTCATAGTTTTCAGGGTTTTAGGGTTTAGGGTATATAGGCTTTTTTGGTTGTGTGCTATTAGGGTTTTCAGTTCTTTGGGACAATTTGGGCTTTTACTACACAGGGCTCATAGGGCTTTTGGGGGTTTCTAGGGTTCAAAAGGCTTTACGGCTCATAGGGAGTACAGGGCATAAACACAGGGTGTGTGAGGTTTCATCCTGGTGCGCTTATGGAGCTTATTGATCCGGGGTTGCTGGGCTTCAGGGTTTGTAGGGCTTTTGGGAGTGGCTGCGTTTAGGTCTCACAAACTAAGGATTTGTAGATAAGGAGTCGGGATGCAAAACTCTGCCATAGTGACTTCGAGAATAATACTTGCAGCGAAATTTGCAGGGTTTTGAGAGCAAGGACTCAACACTAAACGTGCCTCAACATTCAGGAGAACTGCTGCCTTAACAAGCATAAAGATCACGAACAAAACACCAAGGGCCCTCGCTTGCATTGGTATCTTCCGCATGTTTGGTCTTCGAGATCAGTGGCCCAACTTGCGGACTGCATGGGGACACGTTCGGAAAGAAGTCGCGTCTTGCTATTTCGCAGTTCTGCACATGCGGGCTACATCAGGAATCATTCGAAGCAACAAGCCCGAAAACCGCTAAACCCCTCAACCCTGCGGCGTAAGAAGAATCAATGTGTCCGTCAACACTCAAGAATGAACCACCTAATCACTACTTACTGCATGCGGACACACTTTTGGCAGCAAGTAGCACGACTGTTGGCAGAGCCCAGCCTGCCTGTCGGTCACTCGACCTCCAGGGCGGGCTAGGCCCTGCTCCCAGAACTCAAGATGCAGAAAGGCACACATGGGTGCCACGTGTCAGCTGCGGCAGCGGCTCCGCTGCACAATCCCTTCACCCGGGGCGGGCGGGCGGGACTTTGATAAACTCTCGGCTGCAGGAACCAGCAGCCGGCCGAGCAAACAGAGAAGGCAAAGCAACAAGTCAAGCTGACAATTCGCATGACATGCAGTAGTGATCGTACCACACACGAGGCGTGAGGTAGCCCCAGACAACCCTATCCGACTCAAAGGCTTAAAGCCAGGCAGAACGTGGTATTCTTGAGCGGCTTTGCGGGGCCTCGCGAAGTTCCACGCTCGGGTTTCTTCTGTGAGTACAGTGCCATCGGGCATGTCTCTTCTGCCTGTCCGACACATCGTGTCGCGGTGCGCCACTCCGCAGCATAGGGCAACCGGTGACGCCAATCGGGCCTTCTTCATGATCTTCTTCGGTGTACGATGCTGAAACCCTAATTTTGGGGTCTGGGGTTGAGGCTTAGGGAACCCTAAAACCCTGCGCCTTTGAGACGCCAACCCTTAACCTCCATGATGCACGGGGGTCTGGGGGCATGACATTTAGCATTGGGCTCCTTAAAGGGTTCTTGAAAGATGTCCATATGGGTTCTACAATCAAGGCTTGGCAGGGTCTTGCGACAAGCTATTTGAACAAGTGTTCCTTTTTCGGAAGGGGGAGGCGATATTGGGGAACTTCCAGGTGATGTTCTTCACTCTTCAAACCTTTATGGCAGGTCCCCTGGCTCTGCATCGGGTTGTGTAGCGTTCAAGCTGTATGGTCATGGGTTTGTACCCCTGGGATCCGCTGGGGCTTAGGGTTTTAGGCTCCAGGATCTATAGGCCTTTCGAGTAAGCCAACCTATCTATCTATCTGTCTGTCTATCTGTCTGTCTGTGCGCGATATAGGCTTTAGGGCCTTTAGGGTTTAATCTAACCTGTGCAGATGGCTCAATAAATGCAGGGTTTAGGGGTTTAGGGGCTTAGGGTTTAGGGTTTAACGGTTTCAGAGTTTACTGTCTAGGGTTTACAGGTTTCAGGGTTCAGGGTTTAGGGTTTAAAGCTTATTTTCCTTCCTACGTAGCAAGGACGAGCCCGCATTGGAGGGCTTGGGATTTAGTGTCAAGGGTTCAGGGCTACTGATTCAGGGTTAAAATTTTTAAGGGCTTGAGGTGTGGGATGTGGAGTCTGCCTTAACCAACCAGAACCAACTTTTTTTGTAGGGTCCTTCTACATTGTTCATCCCTAAAGCTCATAAGCCGGAAACCTACAAGCCTCCACTTTGAACCTGCTATAATCCTTGAAGACCTTACAGCACCACGGCCCAAACGCTGCGTCCTGAACGCATCTACGGCACCGTGCAGCGCGGCGCCAGCCCCAATTCCGTGACTGGCGTGTACCAGACGGCGTCTAGCCTGGGTCTCTGATAAGGCCTTTAGGATCATGGATGCTCTACACCCTAAGCCCTAACCGCCCCAACCCAAAACCCCAAGCCCGAAACCCAAAACCCTCAACATGCCAAAACGCTAAACCCTAAACCGATAGTGTGTTAAGATTCCAGGTCCTGCTGCAGGTGTTTAGGTGCGTTTAGGATTACACGGGGGGAATGGGGTTTCAAGCTTTGCTTCGGGGGTTTCGGAATTGGGGTTTATGCAGAAAACCCCAAACTCGAAACTCCGGAAAGTCAACTAGACCCAACGGCCCTATAGTGCCTAAATGCCTAGATGTCTCGTTTAGGGGTGTGCCTTGAACCTTTCAAGGCTTGTTTGACCATGGTCTTGTCAAGCCCTGGTTGTACCGTACCATTCAGTTGTTTCAGTCTTGGAATGTGCAGCTTACGGACAAAGTGTTCAGTGAAAAGGGGCATAGCGCGGCATAAGGGAAGTTGGATTGAAGGCGCGGCTTCCTCAAAAGGGACCGTATTCTTAATCAGGATCCGATTTTAAAAGGCCGTTGAAGGGAGGAGATTGTACCCTAAACCCTAAACCGTTCGGGCGAGTGCGGCTCCAAGCCGCTTCTCGTCCATAGATCGCATGGAGTGGACCACCGAGAACTCCTCGCTCACTGAAAGAATCCATGATGGGGTTTGGGGGTTTGGGGTGTATGGTTGTTTGGGGTTGGGATGAAGAGGTGTCCGAGGCTTCCACAGTCGGGCGTTTGGGCTCACATCTACTTCACTCGCGTGGAGATTCATATTGCCTGTCTAGAATGCACAAAGACCGCTTCAGGGCTTAAAGACTTAAGACATCTTGGGCTGTCCGAATACGTGGAGCCTTAATAATTTTCTGGCTGGTGAGATCTTTGTTTTTCCACAGAAGCTAGGTCGATTCATGTGCATGCAACCAACACATGGGCACTTGCAATTCGACGTGTTGCCTTGGAAAACTTACTGTAAGTAAGCAACAGCGGCACTGTGCTTAGGGACGCTCCTTGACGAGATCTTGCTGTGCTGCCGGGTTCGTGTAGCCTTGGCGGTCGGCAGCCGCTCACAGGGGAATGCCAAGCTAAACTACCGAAATCAAAGGTACAGAGTTTGGAAGGCATACAGTTTGCATAAGGCTTGGGGTTTACGGTTCAAGCACCTGAAGTCAAGCCTCATATCTGAAGTCCTGTAAGAGCACCCTTAGGACACCTGCCACTAAGTCGTACACGCTAAAGGAGAACAGAAGCATTCGAGTCTGTCAACACACACCATGTCTAAACCACTAAGCCATAAGCCCGTCAAAGAAAATTCCAAACCCGCAAACCAGAAGTCAAGTCTGAAAGCCTCAAAGCCTTTCCGGTTTAGGGTTTAGGGTTTATGCTTTAGGGTTTAAGCTTCCAGCGAGAGGGTAACCCCGGTTTATCTGCCCACGGGCATCTCTCGTCCACAACAACAACAACAACAACGCTCCGTCAACCTGTAAACGCGCGCGTTGTAAGGTTGGTCGTTTTTGCATGGACACAGACAGAGCGCCGACATGCATTTTACGTGGCCTGCGTGGGACAAAGCCCAGTCTCGGTTAGCGTTGTTCGTGAAATTTGTTTGCGGAGCTTCGTCGGTTTTCCGCGGGAACCCCTCGCGCAAGACAAAAAATGCGTTTTTGTGTGGGAAAACGCCGGACGCAAATTTCGCCAAATAACTGTCTGGTGGGTCTCGGGCTCCAGACTACTTACCCTCCCCGTTGAGGGTCGTGACCGAGAGCAAATCACTGTAATCTGGTTGGCCTCACCTCAGCCCTGGTGGGTATGGGCAGCAGGCTCGCCACTCCTTGCGGATAGGAGTGAAGAAGAATAAGCCCTAGCAGTCAAGCAGAACTTGAAACGCGGAGACAGTCACCGCGCCAGGCATGTAACCCACGCCGCAAGAGTGCATGCGGCCTCCAGCGCATGGCTGGACCAATGCCTGCTGTGTCATCTTATACAAAAAGATGACGTCTTAGAAAACGTGTGCAGTGAAACGTAACCAGCGCATGGACTACCGTAGCGTGAGCCCGTGTATCACAGTGGCATACTGATCACACGGTATGAAGTTGCCATACTGGAAAGGTAATTCAGCAATGCTTCATAGGCGTCCACGCTAGTGCCGTACATTCTCCAAAGCATGTCGTACTCGTTGTTCTCAGGTCGTCCCCGTAGTAGAGTGGTGGGAGGCTTGTCAGCATCCTCTGCACTCTTCGCTCGCTCTGAAGTCAAAATGTCCACTCCACAATTCATGCGTTGTACTTTCTCAATCACAGCATGGGATGAAGTTCCAATCTCGCCAGATGCAAGATAAGAGAGGTCGTCGTTGTTGAAATTGCTGGCATAGCACTGGTTGGCATATTGCACGTATTTGAGCGATAAAAGCGGGAGTATGCCAGCGTAACCCACTGCCCTAGCTAATGCTGCCGCTGCAGCGTTCTGCCTCACAATGTGGAACTTACCCTGCTCAAACGCCTGTAGCATGCCTGGGGTCGTGGACCAATTGTTGCTAAGGTTTCGAACCAGGTCGGGCACGTAAGTGCCCTCAAGATCAAGCTGTTCATCAAGAAGAAAGTGTGTCCCGACAAATTCGGCATATGGTTTCTGATCGGGACTGACTCCACATCTTCTGATCTTCATGTCAAACCCCATTCTTTTCCAGAAGTGCAGGAAGTACACGGTGCGTTCATCCTCGGCGACGTCACCGAAGGGACGGCAAATACGAGCCAGAGAGTCATCGCCCTCCAGCACTATTCGTATCCACAAGTTCTTGCCGTCAATACCTTTGCACGAATCCTGCCTTTCAAAGAGAAAGACCCAAGGGTTGGATGAAATAGAGCAGCACCACATAACCAGGTTTACCCACCAATTCAAACAAGAGGTTCCGCGATGACCTGACCGTCTGATTGCCTTGAGTTGGATGAAGTACGTCATGAGCTTATCCTTGAACTCAAGATTGTATCTGTCGACAGTGTTCATCTGCGAGTGCTCTTTTTCCCACTGAGGCGGCACCATATAATATTCAAGCAAACGTGTTGTGATGTGCCTCAAGACGGGGCTCTCAACCATATCACGCAACTCCTTGGAGCAACATGAATCCCAGGCTGAGCCATCGCCCTCGACCATTGGTGCTTTTGGCCCTGACAAAGTCGAGCCAACGTGCTTCTTGCTTGGCCGAAGGTAATCCGCAACGTCTTGCAGGGCCTTATGCCGTGAGCGGCCCTTTATACTCCTCGTGTGGTACTTCTTGAAGAGAAGTCTCTCAAATATCGCGATCACCAGTAAAGACATGATCTGGCCGTGATCCCCGTCAGCGATCAGCAATCTCGGGGGCTTCACCGAACCATCAGGTTTGCGACCCATAGGCTCTAATTTTATTTTGGCTTTTGTTTTGAATCGCGGGTCGACTTGATGGAGCAAATGGTTGAAAGTATTCTCAAACCGTTTGTCCGTCCATTTCTTTGAGCCAAATTGCGATAAGTGAAAGACCTTTTCCATCTCTTCGTCGATTTGCTCTTTTGAAAAGACATAGTATTTCTTGTTTCCTTTGTAACCGAGAGCATGTGCGAGCATTTCCCCAATCTTCTTCTTGTCGTCATCAGTAGGTGAAAAGGGAAATTGATGGTCTTCTCATCCGTTCTTTCTTTTCCGGCTGCAACGACGTTGGCAACACAGTTGTCATATATCACTGGCTCGGACAAAAAGGGCCCAGTGGCGACACCAACCACCTTAGATGTGCGTGCATCAGGGCAACCTGAAATCCGACCATAGCATCCAACATGTCCCACTCTTTAAAGTCTTGTCGAATGCAGAACTTGCTGTCCATATCATGGTGCAGTTCAACCTCTCTTGAGAGACTTGCGTTGCTTGGTCGTCAGTCGCACCATGCCAAATTGGCGTGAAACCGAAAAGGACAAGACGATGAAGTGATACGGGTCGCTTACGAAAATAGTGATGAGTAGCTTCGCCATGGCGTGTTGACGACAGCGGAGTGTGCTTCAATGTTTTAGCACACAAACTTGAGCCAAAATGGCTTTTGGGAGTTTAGGGATTAGGGTTTCCTAGACTCCCCAACCCCATCATCCCTGCCCAAGCCCTAAAACTTCAATGCGCAATCATGACTCAAAAAGTCCCACTATGGCACTTCTGTGGGTAGTTGTCTAAACTAGGGTCCCCTTTAGGGCCCTTTGTATAAGAGTGCCGTACTCTTTTGGCTAACATACAAAGGGACCTAATTGGAGAAAACTACCCACATAGCATGTGATGTTTCAAAAACGTCCGACCAGGGACTTGCGCGGCACTCTTCCCGGCACTGACGGAGAAGCGAGAGTACCGGGGTGATACCGGAGCCCCCCGCTAATGCCTTGGTCCGAACATAGGCTCCATAATAGCTCCTTTTTGTGGTTTATATGTAGGATCCTATAAGGTAATCCCAAAAAGGAACTACCAAGGAGCCCATGGGTGAACATAATTTCGTCTGAGGGCTGCTTGTCGTGGTTGTTAGGGGTTTCGGGTCCTCGAGCCATCGGCTGATGCCGTACTTGAACGCTCTGTTGGCTTAGTGTGAGGTCGGGAATCTCAGGCTTCGGTTGGGTGCGGTACAAGTTGCAGGGGCCTTGATAACAAGAACGTGTGTGTGTGTGTGTGTCTTTTT
>CAJNJA010016562.1:0-11302 GCA_905231915.1 Symbiodinium necroappetens | reverse complement strand
TTACTTACTTACTTACTTACTTACTTACTTACTTACGTACCTACCTACCTACCTACCTACCTACCTACCTACCTACCTACCTACCTACCTACCTACCTACCTACCTACCTACCTACCTACCTCTACTACTACTACTACTACTACTACTACTATACTACTACTACTACTACTACTACTACTACTACTACTACTACTACTGCGGCGGTGGTGGCGGCGGCGACGACGACGACGACGACGACTACTCTACTACCACCTTGTCACAAAAACTACTACTGTTACTTCTACCACTCATGCTCCCGTTCCTGCTCCTGCACAAACTCCTGCTGCTGCAGCGGCTGCTGCTGCCGCTGATGTTTTGACAACAACCGCCTACTGTCTTCCACAACAACTTGACCATTCTCAGTGTTCTTATTAACTTGACTGCTGCAAGATGGATGGCCCACGGCAGTTTTCCCAGAATCAATTGTCACGCGGCCTTGCTTCGCAGCCACAAGGAAGCCATGGGATCGCGCATCCTCATAACCTTCACCGGAACCCGTGGTGACGCCCAGCCCTATATGGTTGCTGCGCAGTCTCTGCAGACAGCCGGTTTCGAAGTCATGACTGCTGGCAACGAGGATGCACGTAGCTTGGCGGAGAGTTTTAAGGTTCCTTTCCATGGCACCCAGATGAGTGCCCGAGAAATGATGACGAACGAGCTGCTAATCGAGGCTTTCGCAGAGCAGAGCATCTCAAAGATCGTGAAAGCCCAGGAGCAGATCTTCTCGGAGGGGAAGCGCAGACAGGAGCTGGAGAAGTGGCGCCAAGTGCTTCTGGACTTTAGGCCGCAGCTAATCCTGTCCGGGGGTGTCAGTCATTTCACCGTGCAGCCGATGGCGCGAGTGATGTCTATCCCGGTCCTGTCCTTCGCTCTGCAACGCTGGAGACCCAGTCGCTTCTTGACGCCTTTCGGCATTCCGAAGACAAACCTGGGGCTCCTGAATCTTGCATGCTGGAACTTGGTGCACTTTCTCCTGGTCCGGGATGCGAATCACCGGGACGGGCCTGTCCTTGAGGAATTCTTCCAAAAGCCTGCGCAGGAGGTTCTCATGTCTAACCAGGAGTTGTATGATCTCGTAAGCTACAAGGCCGCATACCCCAGCATCATCGCTGAGAGTCATGCTCTCCATGGCGACTTTCCACCAGACTTTAACGAGAACAACATCCGGATCGGGCCGATGATTCCGGCAGCCTCTGAGCAACAGGGACCGGAGTTCGGTTTGGTCGCAGAGGTTGGGGCCATGGAGGCGTTCCTGCAAAAGGGCGAGGCACCGGTGTATTTCGGGTACGGGTCGATGATCTGCATAAGCTCCAAGTTTATGACTTTGCTGAGCCTCCGAGCCTTGCGGCTCACGGGTCTTCGTGGCATCTTCTGTGCGGCATGGTCCGAGATGTCCCTGAGCCTCGTGGAGGGCGAAGCGGATGCCGAGGAGCTCCGAGATTTCTGCAAGGGCCATGTGCTTTTCTTGAAGTTTGCACCACATGGAGCCCTTTTCCCACGATGTCGAGTGGTCGTTCACCATGGAGGTGCTGGCACCACGAATGCGTCGGCTAGGTCCGGCATACCTACGATTGTCCTCCCTTTGTCCTTCGACCAGTTCGATCAATCAGACATGATCAATCGGCGAGGCATCGGCGTTGGTATGAAGGTCATGCACAGCCTGGCACCCGAGGAGATTGCACAAGCCATTTGCAAGTGCACACACTCAGAGGCCATTCGTGACAGGGCCCGTGAGGTCAGCCTAGCTATGGAGAAGGAGAACGGTCCTGCAGACCTCATTCAGTTCGTGAAGGCCTACATGAAGGACTTCGTGGAAAATGGCCGGCACTTGAAGATCCAAGCCGACTTGCGCCAGCGACGCTCAAGTTGGTCCATGTGGCGTGCAAGTTGGCTCCGATTCTGTTTACCATGCTGCTAATAGAGGGGCTGAAGATCACCAAGACTATTGCTTAGAGCTCCTTAATGTAATACCCCAAAAATTGTGCGCGACAGTTTTCCTCAAGCGCCATCCAGATTAGCTTTCCTCAACCAGCCTTCGCTTTGAGAGGCTCTGAACCCTGATGGCGGCACCAGGTTCCGCACTAGAAGTCGCATGCCTAAGGCGATGCCCAGACGGAAACAAAGCCGCGGTTAGTCTAAGGGCTGCATCCCTAAAGCGTGAGTCCTGAATCCCATGAACCCATCCTGAATCCTGCGCCACTGGCTGGCAAGATCTTGGAAGTTGCCGGCCTGACTGGGCTGTCCTCGCTTCTGACCTTCCGAGTTCTAGGAGCTCAGCTCAATGGCCTTTGCGGTTATACGCCAGTCGGCATGTTTGCATGTCATTCCCGCCCCGCTGGCCTCTGGCCCAATTTCACTCTCAGGCGAGAAGTTGTGGGTCATGGAATCAATCAGTCAGTACATCGTGTCAGACATCGCAGCCAGCAAGCCACAACCCCACCGACCAGACCATGCCACATCGAGACCATACTTCTTGACAAAGAGCTTCCTTCGTTAGTCTCCTCGGCGCACGCGTGGAGCTTGGACAGGTAGTTCCCGCGAATTTTGCCGTGGTTCCTTTCGAATCTCTTCCGTAAGTTTCAGCTCGGGTAGAACAGGGCGCGACCGCGACTGCTGTCCTGTCTTCAACTTGATTTATTGCTCTCTCCAGTTGCCAATCTTAAACCCTAAACCCTAAACCTGCAAGTCCACTTAAAACCGACTGCGGCCAACATGGTCCGTAAGGCCTGAACCTGCAAGATCGCATGGTAGAGGTTGAGATCACTCTTCAATACCTATTCCAATCATCATGGTCCCGACATCACGGCAACAATATGGGGGTTTCCGAAAAAAAGGGACCCTAAAAATAGTACCCTGAATAGCTTAGTAGGATCCTTATTATAAGGACCCCAAAGTAAGGTACCCCTAATTCTCGGAAAGTCCCATGAAAAAGCGCGACGCCTTCTTGAGGGCCATGCCACTGGGCTTGGTCGAGCGCGGGCACCACGAGAATCCGCGGCACCTCCCGAACTGCCGGGGTAGTATTGGGAAGCATTAGGGGTTTCGAGTGTAGGGTTTTGCAGTTTAGGGGTTCAGGGTGTAGCTTTGTGTAGTATGGGGGTTTGGAGGGTAGGGTTTATGTTTAGAATCCAGGTATTGGGTAATTATCCGGGGCAGCGTTCTGGTTAGTTCTCTGGTTCTCCGGTAGGCCGTGACGGGCTCTGTAGACTTTTGTAGATCTTGTTGGACACATCTGGCAAGACGTCTATCCAACTTGGAGTGAGATACATGCCCTGCCGTCTCTTCAGAATTTCCCAGTTCATGCCAGCATGGACAGCACATGGATCACAGACAAGTCGACATTGGTTATAGGACCCGGAACATGATGGCAAAGCCAGTGTCAGTGCTCCATTGTGGCAGGTACGAGTCCTTGGCCCTGCTCTCAGTTTGCATCCAACAAACGCCCTGATCGCCCTGGACGAATCTTGTTTGGCACTTTCGAAGTATTCATGGAATGTGCTGGGAGTCGTGCCCCAAACACTAAACCCTAAACCCTTGTTAGCATATTTGTCGAGCCAGTCGTCGTGAAACCGTGCCTGCCTTATCAGAGTGCCAGGGTCGAAATCCTGAACATGAAGAGCCCTTATGGTATATCATAGTCTAGTCTAGTATAGTATGGTATAGTATAGTATAGTACATATAATATAGTAGAGTATATTGACGCATATTGTAGTATAGCACAGTCTATTATAGTGTAGTATATTTTGTTATAATATCTTATGGTATGTTATGGTATAGATTATAGTATAGTATAGTATAGTATAGTATAGTATAGTATAGTATATAGTGCGGCACAGACCTGGCATCTTCGATCGCCTGCAAGGGAGGGCTGGGGGAAACTAAAGTGAATTCTTTGCTATAGCCCAATAAGAAGAAACTCTACTCCCATCCAAGTCAACTTAACTTACACGCCCAGGCAAACAACAACGCAACCTGGATCCTCTGAGACCGCATGTTTTTGTTAAGACTTGGGATGAATCCCTAAACCCTAAGGCCTCAACTGTAGGTTCCCAAACTTCAGCAGACCCCCCGCAAGTCTGGCCTACGCCCACGAGGCTCATATCCGGCCAACTGTGGATTGTGGTCCGCCTAAGGCGGGCCATTGGGCTTAGGGGGGATTTAAAAGTGTGTCTTTCTTTTCCTTGCCTGTCGTGGTGTGTGTTTCTTGTGTGGTTCAGAGGTTTGGGGGGCTCGGTTTGCTGGGTAATGCTGGGGTGTTTGGATATGGTGTGTGTGTAGTATATGTATATATTATATATGTGCATCTTTGTGTGTGTGTGTGTTGTCGAGTGACTGGCTCATAATTTCGCATAAACTTAAAATAGACTGTAGCCATGCCAACACCCAAAGGGTGCCCACAAATAAGCCATCGCGGAAGCGTCGACATCCACATGTCGGCAAAAGTCATACATTGAGTATCTGCAGTGTACACGACCCCCACACTTGAACCTACGTTGAGTCCTCAAACCCGAACCTCTGAACAGTCAGCCTAAACTTGCTGCTGTCCACCCAACATGTACACGTGCTTGAAATCCTGAACCCGAGCTAGGCTCCTCATACTCTGGATGTTTCATTGTTGCAGTGTGACATGCGCCTATGCAGCCGAACAAGCTTGAATTTGTGTCTCACCTCCAACCGACTAAGCACCACTTTGCATGTCCGAGAGAGCGCCGAATACCTCCAGGCCCTCGCCCGCCCACCACGGCCGCCGGCCTCCTTCACGGCCACGTGCTTGGAGAGATCCAGAATGCTCAACATGAGAGCCGAATAGTTGATATCAACAGACCTTGTGAAATGGTGATTTAATGTATCCTCTCATTTTCATAAGGCCCCTTGATTCATACGGGCTCAAGTTTGAGTTTACGGGATTGCAGTGCTCAAGAGTTCGGCGGCTGGGGCTTCGAGCTCAGGGATGATAAACTTTGATACCAAGGAAAGCCGTGCGCAGCATGAAGAAGACCTTTCAGATTCATGCCGTGGTTAGGCCCTGAAGATCCCTCAAGCATAGTCAGAGTCAAGGGGCCGCAAGTATTTTTGTCATGAGCGCACAGAAAATAGAACTAGCATGAATGAACCGTCGACAATATGAATTGCAGGGTCGCCACTTTTCACCAGCATCGCCCAAATCAGATCCACATCATGGTCGTTTGCATTCCTCCTCACCTTGAATCGTCGCCACGGTCATAATCAAAATGTACTAGACACAGCCAACGCTTGCACAGTCGGAACGGTGAGTGTGCCTGTGCCCGCATGTGCGTTTGTGCTTCCATGGGTGAAGGAGTCACGGACCATGAGCGTAGGAGGTTGCGAGCCCACAGGCTTCAGCTTGGAGTTCTTAGGACAGGGTTCCAAAATGAGCAGCCATGCAGCGTCAGCGATGCTTCTAGCATGGACATGATGATGCTTGTCGTTGTTCTTCCGGGCACCCTGCCGACCTCTTTGTTTCAGGCTCCAGAGCCTGAGCCCTGAAACCATGTAGCCTCAAACCCACAACCCTAAGGCCTTAAACCTGACACCTTGTCTGGTCGACTGTTCCAAAATACGGTCCATGGTCACAACAGGTGCAACAGAAGAGGTTTGCAACGGAAAAAACCCATGCCTGGATGACAGACGCTCCTCTCTTTCTGTTCTAGGAGACTCAACCGTCAATCCTGTCGTAAACCCAGAGCTTTAAGCACATTTGCGGGCAGTTCGGTCTGGCGACTCCTGGCCATGTCTTCTTGGTCCACCATCCTGCTGCCGACATCTAGACGCCGGACTCAGAGTTTCGAGGAGCTTTTAGGGTTTAGGGTTGTTTCCGAAGCAAGCGGAGCAAGTAGGATGAGTAGCTGAGGGGCATACATGTGGTGCTGATGGCAGGCGACATGCTGAAAGTTTTCTTGTGACATCAGCCACATGCAGAAGTGAGTGCTGCTGTTTCTGCTCTGAGTCCCTTTCGCGGAACCTTCGACGAAAGCACGATCCTTTGGCTGGCAGGACAAGGCGTGATGGATCTGCAGTCGCTTCATTCGCTGAGCTGGAATACTTATCGGCCTCCTGTCCGTTAGTCGATGTGCTTCTATCGCAATGAACGAAGCGCAGCTTAGCACAACCGCTAGGATGACGTATTCTGGGTCTAGTGGAGTCTGCGGTCATCATGCAATCAGCACTGCTAAATGCTGGAGAGTTCGAGCCTGTGCAGCCACTGCAGTTCAATCGGAGCTCTTCATGTAGCGGATCTGAGTCTGCAGCAAGGTATGTCGGCGACTATCTGCATGACGCGGCTGTGATCCTCCTGGTGGGACATGTCTTTTGCAGGCACCTGATGGGTGTCCTTTCTCCATTGTAGCTTA
This sequence comes from Symbiodinium necroappetens, assembly GCA_905231915.1. Classification (NCBI taxonomy): domain Eukaryota; class Dinophyceae; order Suessiales; family Symbiodiniaceae; genus Symbiodinium; species Symbiodinium necroappetens. The sequence goes on along the minus strand of CAJNJA010016562.1, from coordinate 4,891 downwards.
CACCCGCCAAAACGCAACAGTACTGCACATTGGATCCTCAAACCACCGTCTGCTGGGTACTTTGTCGTGTGTGTGTGTGTGCTGTCTTCTCGCACGTCCTGGTAGGGATGTTGAAGTAGCAATGCCCGACCCATGGATCCGTACCTGTCTTTGTGCGAGTATGCGAGTTGAAACCACCATCTGTTGTGTACTTGGCCCAAGCCACTAAGCCCAAAACCCTCAAAGCCCAAACCCTAAAAGATGCGAGTTTGTTTGTGCCTATCTTTTTACTACTTTAGATTATATACGTCGTGCTCATCATCGGTGGGAGGCCGCATGTCAAAGTAGCAAGCTCGGACGGAACCTGCCATGCCTGTCTTGTGCGAGTGTGTGAGTCGAAACCCAAAACCCTCAAAGCCTACACCCTAAACCCAAAACCCAGAGCATAACCCCCCCCAGACCCTCGCCCAGGCGATCTGTCGCGGGCTTCTCACGCCGAACACAAAGTAGCTTTGGCTGAGAGCTTGGGTAGAGGAGCCTTTTTTCGGGTTTAGGGTTTTGCTTTTTTCAACAACCCTTACAAGAGCCTTATAGAGCCCGTTGCAGGAAGCCTTATGTAGACCCGCGTAGAGCCCTGCTTCATCTGCATCCCTCGAGCTACTAGATCGCCGCTGCAAAATGGAAAAACTTCGGGTTACGCTCTCAGTTTCGGCTCACGCTGCAGATGCGCGAGTCTTCCATGCCTCTGCACGACAAGGTCTATATTTAGTGCTCTACATCGCACGGTACCTGGATCTGCTAGACCACAGCTTCTCAGCTCTGACATGGAGTCTTGGGCATTCTTGGTTAGGATTTGGGTTGTTGGATTTGGTACCGATTTCCCGCAGGATTCCCTGCCTGCTAGCCCCACCGGAAACCTCTAGACTAGCCATCCGATCCTTCCTTGCCGGCGTTCGAATCGCAGTACAGAGCAATCGAGCTCTAAAGCCTTAAGCACACATCCTCAAAAACCCGCACGCACGAAAGCCCCAGCGTACCGTCTGAAAAGATCACTGCATCGACCTGTCGGCTTTCCCTTTAAGGTCCAGGTTTTCGTGAGTCCTTCTAGTGTTTTGTTTTTGTTTGTGTGGGTGTGTTTGTGGGTGTATGTGCCTGATCTGCATACATGCATACATACATACTTACTTACTTACTTACTTACATACATATACTTACATACAGACATTTATACATACATACATACATACATACATACATACATACATACATACATGTATACATACATGTAAACATATATATACATATGCATGTATATATATATACATAATATGTTTGGTTTGGCTATGGGATCATTTTTATTTGCGACGCCTCGCGTCTCAAAGCAGCAGAAAATATTGGACGTTCCTATAGGTCGTGAGCAGTAGCATCCCCATTGTAAAAGCCCGAAAGGAAGGTGCCCCCAACTGAAGAACCCCCAAGTGCCCCTCACGCTCACGGGCGTGCTGCCAAGGCCAGCACACTTACCTTGTGGCACACAAGCAGCTCGGCTGCACAGCAGGTATGCAGCAAGATGCGACAAGCTTGATTTGTTTTTAGGGTTCTGCTTGATTGATGTGAAGCGAAAGTGGCCTTGAAACCGATGCAGAACTGTTTAGGGCTTAGGGTTTAGGGTCTGGCTGGTATCTTGTGAAGACTCTGAAAACCTTGAGATTCCAGCTTGCCGGCACAAACCCAAAGCCCGTGCTGACAAAAGGGTCTGCTACGCGTTCAGTGGATCTTCGACTGCAGGCTCTGAGCCGCTTTGGGGAGCTAGTCAGCGCGGCATAAATTGTGGATTCCAGAAGGTCCTGAAAGGCTTAAACAACTGTTACCGGCAAGATTCTACGCCATCGATGTAAACCTATTGGTCCCAGCTTTCGCGCAAATCCTACGAGCCACGCCTGAAAGTCAAGGCCACAGAGCCGAAGCAATTTAGAAGCACGAGTGACAGAGCATCTGTGGGGATAATGACAGTACGTAAAGTACCTATCTGGACAGTGATCTTGCCAGTGGCCATCATAGCCAGGTTGTTCTTCATTGGCACTGCAGCGACTACGCTCTGCGCATTCTGCTGTGTGGCTGATACCTATGAACTGCCCTGCAACCTCACCTAGCCCCTAATCGTATTGTTATTGTTGTTGTGATTACTGTTGTAATTACTATTACTACTATTATTATCTTTATCATTAATGTCATTATCGGGCCCTTGGCAGTTCCCTCTGCAGTCCAGTAAATTGAGCTCAATGCTGGACATGCAGAGGATTTGCTTTGCAGTTTGCGGGTGTAAGTATTTCTGGAAAACTGTTCCCACAACGCTTGGGCAGGTCCTGGGAGCATCGGCGGTTCACCTGCAAAGTCATAGTCACCGAAGTCGAAGTCATGGGCGGCTTTAGGCGTCGCCGTCGTAAGCAGCTCGGGCGTGATCATTGGTGGAGATCTCTCGGCATGTCGCCATAGCTCACCTCCAACCGAGCGTCAACCTGAGGCTCTTCAAGCCTCAACTGCAGAGCCTTGAACCCCAATCCCAAACCTAAATCGCCAAACACTAAGCCCTAAACCCTATTTATGCCTCAAGCCGCACAGCCTGAGGTCTCTGGAGCCAAACCTACCAGAAGCAATCAGACACCTGCCCTGCCTTCCTTCTCGCACTGGAGCCCTGGCCTTTCAAAGGATTTGTTAGGGTTAATGAGGGCTTCATGCGTGGGAGAGTGTGTCGATTCGTCGATGCACAACTGCCTTTATAGGGGTACACACACACATACATACATACTTACCTGCCTGCTTGCTTGCTTGCTTGCTGGCTTGCTTACTTAACTTGCTTAGATACATACGTACATAGATACATACGTACATACATACATACGTACGTACATACGTACGTACATACATACATGCGACACAATGTGGATATACTTATACGTGCAGGTATACACATGTGCATACTGTACCTGTAAATTTCTGCGTGTGTGTGTATATTATATATATGTATATATATATATATTCACACACACATAGAACATGCGTGTTGCATTTACATAAATACACATATTCCTACATATAGATATACACTGTTCACATTATATAGGTAAACACCTCTGTATATACGTACATGCATACATGGAAGCATGCATGCATACATACATCCATACATCCATACATCACTACATACACTCATACATACGTACATACATGCACGCATGCATACATACATACGTACATACACACATACAATCATACATACATACGTACATACATGCATACATTCACAGATACACACACACACAAGCAAGGCAGCCAGCCAGCCCGCCAGCGAGCAAGGCAGCAAGCGCGCACGCAAGCAAGCAGGCACGCAAGCACGAATGCAAGCATGCAGGCATGTAGGCATGCAGGCAAGCAGGCTAGCAGGCATGCAGGCAAGCAGGCATGCAGGCAAGGGCATTCAGGCATGCAGGCACGCATGCAATGCAAGCAAGCAAGAAAGCAAGCATGAAGGCAGGCAGACAGGCAGGCAGGCAAGCAGGCAAGCAAACAGGCAGGCAGGCAGGCAGGCAGGCAACAACCGTACGAGCATACATGCATAACCATACACACACATAGGCAGACAGACAGACAGACTGACTGACATGTATATTCATACGCATACTTACATACATACATACATACATACAGATACGCATGCAAGCGCATACATACGCATACATACACATACATACATACATACATGCATGCATGCATACATACATGCATGCATGCATGCATGCATACATACATACATACATGCACACAGACATACATGCATATTATGTATTATGTATTATACTATCCCTCCACACCCTGTTCCGGTTAATCCGGCTGGTCTCTAGGTGTTGTGGGCTTCGTCGCGCGACAAGACACTCAGGGCTCAGGGCTTCGGTAGTTTAGGGTTGCGGGCCAACACTTTAGCAGCCACGTTTTTTTGTGCATGAAGCGGCGCTGTGGGGTCTCTAATGAGCTCAAACATAGACGTCCAAGCAGTAGTGGTCATAATGAGCCTTTGAGGCTTCTCTAGGAATACTGAACACGAGCCTATGCCATCTGATGGCAGCGATTCTTTCGTCCGTTGCCAGGGGCGTTTAGGGTTTAGGGTTTGGTGTCCCTCCCTCTTGTGCCTGTGACATTGTTCCACTGCCGCCTGATGAAACTGCCAGCTTTTTCCCGAAACCCAACAACCCCGAGTGCCAGAATCCGCTGTGTAGTGGAAATACTGATCCGGGAAGGCGTCGTCTTGTGATGGCCTTCGGAGGAATGAATCTTGCACTTCAACCCCGACGCCCAAGCATAAGAAGGACTCGAAACAACGATCCCAGGCTTTTAAAGAATCGTAACGCTTGACTTGCCTAAATTCGCAGAGCTGCGTCAGACCCCATGCAGCTGCCCATCGCTTTTGAAAGCGCATACCGATCTTGGACCTGCAAGACGCTCGCAAGGTTTTCCAAGGGGTGGTTTCGTTTTGGGGTTTAGGGGTTTTGGGTTTAGGGTTTAGGGGTTTAGGGGTTTAGGGGTTTAGGGGTTTAGGGTTTAGGGTTTAGGGGTGTTTATCTTTGGATCAGCAGGAGAGGATCCCCCGGACAAGGTTTAGGAGTTCTGGGGTTAGATCACGTCTATGTTTGAAGGATCCAACACCACTACCGACATGCCTGGTGATGCTGGCTTATGGCAGTAGTTCCCACCTTAAACCCTAAAACCCCACACCCCCGAACCCCTACTAACCCCTACTAACCCGTACTAACCCCTACTAACCCCTAAACCCCTAGAGCCCTAAACCCTAAACCCTAAACCCCTACTAACCCCTAAACCCCTACTAACCCCTAAAGCCCTAAACCCTAAAATTTCC